>BJCM01089166.1:0-23282 GCA_018326385.1 Flaveria bidentis | reverse complement strand
ATAACTTGTAATTCTTGAATTTGGCTAATCACAGTCTTGTTATCAACCATTTTAAAATTCAAGAACCGAGCCACAATGAATTTCTTGCTACCGGCATCCTCGGTTTTATACTTCTTGTCTAAAGACTCCTATAGTTCTTTGGCAGTCTTTATGTTGCAATAAACATTATACAATGAATCACAAAGACCATTCAAAACGTAGTTGTGACAAAGAAATTTCGAATGCTTCCAAGCATCAATGGCACTAAAGGCTTGAGCATCATCCCTTTCTTTAGGTAGGGGAGCAGTCTTCTCCAAGAACTGTGCTAAGCTCAAGGTTGTCAAGTAGAAGATCATCTTCTGTTGCCATCTTTTAAAATGGACACCCGTGAACTTTTCGGGTTTCTCGGCATGGTTTGCCATAGTGGTCGCTCCCACATTGGTTGCAGCTAAAGGGGCTGATAAAGAGGAACTCATAGCACTTGAAGACATGTTGTTTGTTGTTTTACAAAAACAGTTTAAGTTCGAACAATTTCCAACAAGTTGAAATAACTACCAAAATTGAAAAAAATAATTCAAACTATTTTCACAATTCTAAAAATTCAACAAGAGATGTTCTAAGTCCAACTTTGAAGATCACTCGTGAATAAGAAAACGAAGACAGTTATAACCACAAACGAATTTGGAAAAAAAAATTAACTACTTTCAGAATTCAACGATAGATGTTCTAAGTCCAACTTTGAAGATCACTCGTGAATAAGAAAGCGAAGACAGTTATAACCACAAACGAATTTGGAAATTTTTTTTAACTACTTTCAGAATTCAACGATAGATGTTCTAAGTCCAACTTTGAAGATCACTCGTGAATAAGAAAGCGAAGACAGTTATAACCACAAACGAATTTGGAAATTTTTTTTAACTACTTTCAGAATTCAACGATAGATGTTCTAAGTCCAACTTTGAAGATCACTCGTGAATAAGAAAGCGAAGACAGTTATAACCACAAACGAATTTGGAAATTTTTTTTAACTACTTTCAGAATTCAACGATAGATGTTCTAAGTCCAACTTTGAAGATCACTCGTGAATAAGAAAGCGGAAACAATTTAAAGAAAAATTAACCTTTTAAAAACACATATTAATATATGAACAGTGTTTTTAAATTTGTTTTTAAGTTTGTAGGAACCGTTCATATAAAATAAACATTCAAACAATTTTATTAATATACTCAATACAAGAGAACATAAATAAACGATTATCAATTCTTTTACAATGGAGAATTTACAGAAATAGATGAAACAGAAATGTAAAAGCTGAGGATCGTATTTAACACGGGGCCCTTAAAACAAATTCCGAGCCTCACAGGAGAACTCTATTTGTTTCCCAGGGTACAACAGCCGAAGTAGTTTGTACTGCCGTGGTTGATCTAGAACCCAAACTTGTTTGTAGAAGAGAATCCAAAGAGATAGAGAACCTGTTTGCTGTAGGTCTCGAGTTGTATTGGTGTCTTTCTACTGAGCTACATTCAGTATTTATAGTAGAATTCGAATCATAACAGCCACCCAGCCATTAATCCGAAATCGTAACTGCTTATTTAATTCGCCATTAACAGTCGTCGGTTTCAGTCAACGTGTAACGAAAGCTGTTACGATTCACTGCTCTGACCTCGCACCTGACCAGACCCTCGAACCAACCCTCAAAAATACTAAGGCGGCTCTCAAGTGGCTCGCGGTGATGCGAGTGTGCGAAGTGCGCCATCAAAGCGCCACATTGCGCCCACATACCCACGCCGCGCGCGCGCGAGCGCGAGTTAAGGGTGCTTAGCACCCTTCGCGAATCCACTTAGTGTGACACCTTAGGAAACAATATAGACAAGAGGTTATAGAATATAAACTATTTTATATTCTTTCTTTCCTCTAATGTAGGACGACTTCCCACACTGTTAATTCCTAATGTGATTAACCACATTAATTTTCATTCAACACATTAATTTATTGATTAAATATTAATAACCATATTAATATTATCAATAAATTTCCAACAAATTAAACATAGAAATCAATATACTTAGAATTTATATCATATTATGCAAATACATTTATCCAATTAAAAATAAACTAATAACTAATCATATTGATCACTAGATCTCATCATCATATTTTCGAGTTTAATACCTCTAACACCACCTGCAACCAGGAAGACAAAGCCATAATGCAACGATTTGTTGTAGTATATATTGTGAACTACAGTGAGGAATAATTAAGAATCAAAAAATATAGAAACAAGTTTGTTGCAACCTTAGAAATTAACTTGCACCTTTTTTATTCACTAACTAAGAAACATTTTTGATTAAAAACTGGATCGAGTAAAGTTTATTAACAATTCTGTTGTTGACTGTACAATTATTTAAAACAATTGTAAGATTGAAGGCGATAATTAATAATGCAAGGGAGAATAGTAGAATAATTCTGCATACCTTACAAATACACTTAAATCTTTGAGATTCCTCTTCAACTAAAACACAAAGGAACCCGTTTTAAACCTTTCTAGTGCCAAACCGCCAACATAACCTTGTAACCTCAATAATGTGTGATTTGCAACATATTCATGATTATAACAACATACTAACATAATTGGGCATTAAGCAACAACGTTTTACCTATTACATCTAAAAAGTTGCAAAGATGCTTAAGATAAACATAAACCTTAAAGATACGGAACCAATATTTTTTTGCAATCGACAATCAATATTATAAATTGACTATCACCGTTATATATTACAATCGAAAGTGACTATCACCATTATATATTGCAATCCAAAGTGAGAACTAGTTTCTATCATAACAATTTGAAATAGATAAAAGACGACGAAAGAAACTTAGATTTGTGTTAATTAAATCATTATAATATATAACTGGGGGCTTACACTAAGGATAGGGAGGAGTTTGTCAACATTGTTAACCAAATCTTGTGCTTACATCACACATCCAAATTAATAACAAGCTAATTATTTTAATGGTACCAAACTAAATACAAACCAACCTGACCTCTTAGATAATTTAACTGTTTCAAAAATTATGCTTTTGTATCCCTCATTATAAGTAGGTGAAAACAAAGAACAATATATTATAACCAGCACATGTACTTGCTAAGTAGAGGATAATCCAAAATCTACATGAAACGTTTACTCGTCTCGTTTACTCGTCTCGTTTACTTTAACTGTAGTAAAAAAATATACCCAAATCAAATACCTTAGTCTACAATTTTAAACTTTACTTAGCTTAACATGTGTTCCTCTTACAAGACCCATGCCATATGCTTAACTCAATTTTAAAGTTTAGTGGAAGATGGTCTCAACTCACTGGAGATGGTCTCAACTCACTGGAGAGCACAAGGAAGGCGTCAGTCGGAAGTCTAGGGCGAGTCGCCGATGAGAAGTCGCTGGTAGCATAGAGAAGCACTAAACCCTTTTTCTTGTGTAGAATGAGGAAGAAGAAATGAGCAAAAAGAGTTAGTGAAATCTAAAGCCTATTGCGACTAAGTTTCATCTCTATAGGTTATGTTTTATTTTTATTTTTAATTTTTCATTTTTATTATCTCGTCATCTCTTATATAAAAATGCATGTTTTATTATTATTATTTATTTTTATTATCTCGTCATCTCTTATATAAAAATGTGAAAAAGAAATATCTTTGAGGCATCGAGACGAAATTTCGTCGCTATAGATTTTCAACAGAGCCCCTATTTTTCCCTCCAACCCGCCAAGATGTATCGAGATGAAATTTCGTCGCAATAGATACTGAAAAAACAAAAAAATTGAATAAGCTTTAGCAACTAAATTTCATCGCAATAGGTAGCTTTATAGAGACGGTTTATTTCGTCGCTATAAAAATTATCGCTAAAAGTCTACTTTCTTTTAGTGTATACTTTCATTTACTTGTTGCTTGATTTGTGTGGTTTTACCATGTGTCGTGTGGTTAATTGGACCAATGAGTTTATAACTTCTTTTTGTTTTGAGTGTATTTTATTAATGTTTTGAGAAGTTTTGCGAGAATCCTTAACACCTAAATGGATATCGTCCCACTCGTAAGACGTAAACATTATCATTCATGCTATTCACCAGCCCTTATTCCCTTTTCATTCTATTTTTCTTTTTTCCCATTTTTTATTTGTATTTTTCCTTTATTCATTTATTTGCTAAATGTTTTGTTGACCCGTTTATTTTCTGCCCTCCACCCTGGTTTTATTTCTTTTCTTTTATTTTTATACATACTCTTTACTCGTATTGTTTATATTTCAAAATATACAACCACGAGTTTATAATTACATATATGAAAGCTATCATATTATCTTTTGCTTGTAGGAACACATAAAATCTGTATTTACACTTATATTCATAGGCTACGTGTTTAACCTCACGACCCAGCGGCATAGCACGGACATGATAACATTTGCACATTCCTAAATATTTTTAACTAATTTCATAAAATAAATAGAGTTAATTTCAATTTTACTCACTAATGTTTGACTAAAGTAACTATTATGCTTCAAAAAAATTAATAAATCAATTTATCTTCAAAAGTTTTATATATAGTTTCAATTTACTTCAAAAGTTTTATTATTTTGGATAAAGTTGATACAACTAAAGAAACTTTTGTATTTAAATTAAAACAACTTAAAAAAAACTAATTATTTTTAACAAATATCAAAAAGTAATATCAAACTTGACTCTAATAAATAAATCCTCTTGAAATTGATTATTGTAGCTATTGCGTGATTTTAAACTAATCTATAGATATTAATAAAAGAAGTTTTCTTTTGCCACTTGTCATATTCTTAAATCATATTTTTTACACTTGTCATTTTTTTAAACATACTCACTTTTTTTCTCTCCAAAATGGTATTAAAGTAATTTAAACACTCAAATAATTTCTCTCTATTTATAAAAATTAATTTGATTACTAATACATTTTTCTCTCTCATCTACATTTTTTAAAATCAAACTATTTTTTAAAAATATATTTTTTAAGAAAATTAAAATTCATATATCATCTGAAACATTGAATATTTTAAAATAAAATATTTTAAATCAATCATTTTTTAAATAGTTATAAAAATATAGAATTTTTTAAAAGTAGTTTTATTAAAAATCTAGAATAATTAGAAACTTAAGGTTAATAAACAAGATTTTTATAAACAATAAAGTTGTATAAGAAAATTTTATAACAAATATTTAAGAAAATCGTAATATAACTTTTCGTGTTTATTATTAACTGTAATCCGTTTAATAAATGAGTTTATAGACTGTCTATTTATCTATATATCTATATGTTTATAACTTATTTATTGTTTATTTACTTGAAATAACTATTCATATGTAATTATAATCATATTTTATCTTCAAATATAATTTTATAATTCATAATTTTTTATTACTAATTACTTTTTATTTTATTAATTCAACCCGTGTAATACACGGGATACTAAGATAGTATTATCATATTATGAACGAAAAAATGATTAAT
Source organism: Flaveria bidentis (assembly GCA_018326385.1). Lineage (NCBI taxonomy): Eukaryota > Viridiplantae > Streptophyta > Magnoliopsida > Asterales > Asteraceae > Flaveria > Flaveria bidentis. Next base: position 17,779 of record BJCM01089166.1, on the reverse strand, counting down.
CTAACGAAGCAATTTTACGAGTATCATCATTCATCATCATCTCTACGATGGGATCGCTGATGAGTTCCAATGTTCGTCAACACAACCTTATAAATGCTTTCGTTTCGTATTCTCATAACAAACCCTTTTTCTAGCGTTTTAATCTCAACAACATTACGCCATTAAAGGTAACTCAAAAAACCCTCTTCTACACCTTTTAAATTTTTAATATCATGCTCTACTATATTTGCATGCATGATTCCACTTCTTTTGATCATCTTCATCTGGGGTTCATCAATCGTTGTTTAATTAAGGACATTCTTGAGAATCGTACAGTGATTTTAGTTTCTTTTTCGCATTTCATTTTGATATATATATATATATATGTGTTATCCACTAAAGGGTGTTCAAATTTATCATTTGTTTTGTATAATCAACTGAAGATTAAAGCTTTTGTTTGTATAAATAACATGCAAGTAATCTTTTGTGTTGATGTGGAATAAGCTGCATTTATCAATTTAGCTAACTTATGATCGTTATTTTGCGTTCATTAATGGATCATACATTCGGTTGTTAATACTGTACGAGTGAGATTTTACAGTGTATGTTTGTTTACGTTCATCAATTCATCATCATGTACATTTTCTTGCAGGATTTTGTGCGGGTGAACTATGGAATACAAATCAGTTTACAGGGTATTACAGGAGCTTTTTCCACAGGTATGTATTCTGTTAATCGGTCACTGTATCGTACGTGAATGAGCTTTGGTGTTTCTTTTCATTCTTATGTATTTAAAGTTTTCATCTTTTTAGTTTGTGAATATTTTGGAATACAGCAAATGATCAATGCCTGATTGGGGTTATAAGCTACAAATTAATGTTAATTTCGTTTAAATTTTCTACTTATTTTCACTAGACAGATGTATGACTTGTGGTTTGAAACAAGTTTTTTTGATGAACATTCTGAAAGTGATTAAATGATTGCAAGAATCAGCATTTAGTGTTTTTATAATTTACCTTTGCATGTAATTATTGACTGTTTTAACTGCTACAAAACTGATTATTCAGTAAAGACACATATTATGCATTATGTTGAAGTTTATATTTGTGCATTTGTGCAGGTTGATTCGCCAAAAGCTGTGTCTTTACAACACTCGGATAATGCTGATGTAGCTGCAGAAGTGGTTCTTTTTGAGATCATTCCTTCTCACCTTAAAGAACCACTGACAGTTGGATCATCAACTAATAGCAACAGTTCACTCAGTTTCTTTGATGGTAATAGGTGCTCTTTAACAGTTTATGTGTAGAGTTTTGTGTCTTTTTTTCTTGGGTCTTTGTAAATTAGTGATTAGTAGAGCTAATGTGTTTGTTGTGCATCATTGATTTGCTAGCTGTAGATGGTAGCATAACTGGTCAAGTTGAACCAACGATGGATCATGTATCTATTAATCCATTAGCTGTCGAACATCCAACTGAACTTTGTGTTTCGAGTGTTGATGGAAGCTTACTTGGTGCAACAGAAGGTAGTATTCTCATGTATACTTCGCTTTTGCTTATGTGATTTCAGGTGTTTGGATTTGTGTCATGAAGCTAATTTTTTATCTTTTTGAGATCTGTTTTTGTTACATTCGCTATCTAGTTAAGATATAATGATTCAGAATTTGGTTATTTCAGTTTATAGGGTTCACACATTCAGTTCATCCTAATTGCAGTTAAAGTAGTTATTTAAAAGAACTAAAAAGTACCTTTTTTATAAAAAATATTTCTACACATCTTTCTTATTGTTCTTATTCTGTTACGGATAAAAGTAGTTTCTGTATTTACAAGTACAAAATCATAATTGAAAATTGTTAATAAAGGTTTTATGAAAAACGTTCTATTAATCATAATAGAAAATTACTGAGCAAAGATACATAATAGAAATAATAGAAAATTATTAATAAAGTACAAAATCTTGTTGATAGTCTGGTATAAGTTGAAATTTCATGTTGTGCTATTAATTTTTTAAAACAACATCTAATAATGTTTTTTGGTCGTATTTTATATTCTGAAATAATCAGCATTTGCCAAGCAATCCTGAAAATAGAATAATTGATTATAATGACTTCAAATAGAAAAACCACAACCAAACAACCTCCAGTTTAATGCATTCTGTTAATGCTCATCATCCGGTTTCAGTCGCTTAATGTGACATATTAGTTTATTATATAGTGTTTTTGGTCTGTAACTCTTATGACATCTATTTACAGTTGTAGAGCCTGTAAGTTTGGAACCAACTACCATGTCTTCTGATCATGACGCGAATAGTGAAACTAAAGCTAACCGTGATGGTGTGCCTATACTTTCGGAGACATTTGGAGAGAGCAATAATGTTAATGCTGATAGTGTCTCACCTATGCTAATATGGGAAAGTGTTCATCATAATACCCATGATCAAGTATGTGAGAAAATTGAAGGTAAAACTGTTGATAATACAACTGTAATTGCTTCAGAAAGCAACAAGTTTGTAGGCATTTCTGAAGCAAATTTGGCTCCAACTGAAGAATCAGATCCCAGTTGTTCGTCAAAAGCTCTTGAAAAAGATGAATTCGCAGTCAGATTTGTTAATTCAGAGGATGAATCAGCTGTGAGTTCCGTGCTTACTAGATCACAGCAAATTTGTAGCACCGGATATCTTGATGAAGTTATTGAAGATGCTAAAAATAACAAGGTAAATTTGAATTCTTTCATGTTATACTTCATTAGTTTCATATATTGATTTTAGATGTTGAATTTTGACTCATATGTGTATTATTTGATTTGGATCATACGGTGATTCTAACTCGTCTAACTAGTTAAAAGTAGCTTGAAAGAAAACTTGTCTAATGGGTATAAAGTTCTTCAAAAATTGTTAGTGATGCATAAAATTTTGTTAAAAGAGTAGGTGATTAATGAAGTAATAAAAATATTTTAGTCAAATTTGATATTTTTTTTCAATTATAAGAAACTTCAAGTTCGTCAATCAAACCCATTTCGACTTGTAATAAAGATTACTTGTTTTGACTTGTTGGTTATATTGCCCATTTTCTGCTTTTTGTTTGTTTCACATACTTCTCTTTTTTTATATATTTTTTTATAGATTTGCAATTACACTTTATCTAGTGATATTAGCTACTTTTGTTGCTTGCAGCATGCTTGTTGTTTTCATTGTGCTACGTAAACTTGATATTTACTGCAAAATCATTTTTATTTGTAAAGGATTGTTATTGGAAACTACAGCTTTCTGTTTTTGTTTGGTATCTATAAATAAGAAATATGATGTCCTCTAAAGTATCATGTTTAAAATTATGTATGGTGCAGAAATCCCTCTCATTGGCAATGTATTCAGTTATTGATTTTATGAGAGTAGTAGAGTCTAAAGAAAAAGCTGCAGAAGAAGCAAAAGAGGATGCAACACGCGGTTGTTCTGATATTCTTGCTAAGGTGGATGAGGTTAAGCATGCACTTTCAAGGGCAAAAGAGGCAAATGACATGGTTGTTTCTCGTTTACTGTAGTTTAGATTCATAACTACTTACCGGTATACTTATCTTTACGTTATTCTATTAGCATTATGGAGAAGTGAATGCAGAGAAATCCATCTTAGCAACTGAATTGAGAGAGCTTCATCATCGTTTGTTTGCTTTGTCTGATGAGAGAAACAAAGCATTTGAAATTCTTGATGAGGTATGATTTTTATATCTGTCGTTTAACTTTAGTTATTTGTTTGTTATGCTTAGTGGTGGCAAAATGGGCGGTCAAGTGAGTTGGAGTTACATGTCAAAACTTGTATAGTATTGTTATAGGTCAAAATGGACAATATTTTTTTAGTTTTTTTTGTCATTTGTGTATATATATCTTAACACACACGTTTAACCTGTATTGATGATTTATATTTTTGGTCTTTCATTTTTCAGATGCGTAGACCTTTAGAGATTAGAATGGCGACTGCTTTAGAAGAAATCGCAGCAGCGGAGAATGAAAAATCAGAACAAGAACTGTCTGCTCGCGAAGCGCTTTTGTACGAAGAAAGCCAAATGGAAAAAGTAGTTGAAGAGTCCAAGAAACTAAAGCTAGAAGCAGAGGAAAATTCTAAGGTATGTGGCATTAAGCCCCTTGTTATGCACAAATACCATTAAAAATAGTTCTCTTGCAGTTTATGATTTTTTAATATGATATTATAGTTGCAAGAATTCCTCATGGACCGTGGTCATACGATTGATATCTTACAGTAAGTCTCAGTTATTGTTATGAGTAATTTTCTAGCTAGAGGTGGCAAAATCGGCAGTTTGGGTAATGGGTCAAAACGGTTATTTTCTTTATGCAGGTTAGGACATAGTGGGTTGGTCCAGTTTAACCTGAAACGCTTTCGGCCAAATTTTTTGTTTATTATAAACATGATTCGAGGTATGATTACAAAAACAATAGCATTACAATAATAATCTAGTTTTCAAATGAACTGACCAAGTCGCATTGCATTAAAACTACACTTCAGATGTCTTTTAAATTTTTTGACCCGTTTTTGTTTTTTGTCTGATCTTTTTGATTTTACCCGTTTGACCCGTTGTAAAATTAGTATTCAAATTAATCAGTTTATACACAAATGGGTCAAAATTTCCACCTCTACTAGTTACAATGATATGAGAAAAACAAAGTGAACTTTAAAGTTGTGTTTTACACATATATGCAGAGGAGAGATTGCTGTCAAATGTCAGGATGTGTTACTGCTAAAAGAGAAGTTTGACAAGCGAATCCCGTTATCCCAAACACTTTTTTCTAGCCAAACATCATCAATCTTAACCTCTTCAAATTCATCTTTCAGAACCACCCCAACACCGTTTGAGCCCGAGATAGAGACATATGAAACCCAAAGAAGAGTTCCGAATGGAATGATCCATTTGGTATTTCCCAACAAGAGCTCAAGATCAGATGCATCACCCATGTCTCTTACAGAAACTGTAAATTATGTTAATTTAGAAGAAGAAAAGGTTGATGAACATAAGGGGACTGCTGATGAAGATGGATGGGAGCTATTTGACAATGGTGACTACTTCCTGCATAGATGATGGGGTAGTTATTGATCATAAGAACAAAGGCAGGTTGGTTGTTTATTTTTCTTTTGGCAACGGTATCGAGTATTTACCATCAAACGCGCGTTATTCATCAACATTATCAAGAAATTTACATTCGGATGCAGTTATGTTTATAAGTTACTTAGAAGTATTTAAGGAAAGATTTTTCGGTTTGTTCTTATGTTACTATGTTGTTTTTTTAGTAGAGCAGACTAACATTAAGCAGGTCGGGTAGCGTGTCAAAACGGGTGATAGACTCCAGCTACTGTTTCGACTTGACTCTCAAGCACCAAAGGTCACCATTTGATGATCGTGTGTGATAAAGATGGTTAAATAAACGGGTTAGGGTAAAGATGCTCTCTTTCTATTTGAGTTTGGTTTATCCAAATATTTGTTGGAATTTTTGTAGTCTTTTTTAAATAGTCAATGTGTCAAATATAGTTAAAAATATTTTAAACAAAGAATGGATTTGTGATTGATATAATTTATTGTTCTAAGCAATTTACGTAAAAATTGGGAGGAAATAATTAAAAAATAATGCGAAATGCAAGCTTAAGTTTCTAAAAATTGTTTGATTTAAGGCGACGGTCAAAACAAAACAGGATATGTTATTCAGTGTTGTATATATTTATAATTAACTTGCATAATTATGTATCTTATATGCGTGTAAAAACAGTGAGAATCAAAGTGCTACTTTACAATATATTAGTGTTATACACACACACAGATGTGTTTTATATTTCTAAACGATAGACTTTTTTGACATTGCACTGTATGGAGCAGCCTTCACACGGCCCTCACACAACACTAGTGCCGTGTTCATGCATGTACCATGGACCGCAACGCACACCCTGTGATCATGAGTATTACTTGTGCCTAAGAGTAGCTGCAATCTTTCTTTTGCCTGAGTACCTGCTCACACTGTGGTAACTTTCCACTTCTACTAAGCATGCATCGAAATCTAAACCAACTCTTCTGGTTCAGACTAAAAAAATTCTTCCTCTTACACCACGTTTGTATCATCATGAATTGAGGATTTTTCAATGTGCAACTATGGCCAAAAGTATACTCTTTCTTCACAAAAGTAACCAAGACCTTTCATGCAGGATGAGAACAAGTCAAGTCATTGTTGTCCAGGATGAGAACACATACACCAAACACAGGTTGTATGACACTCTCAGACACGTGCATGCAGGATCTTCATGCATCAGGTTTACCCTTTATAGAGGTCGGGTTGCACATCCTCACTAAACACTTGTATCATCATATGATCGGTTATAACGCAAGGACATTTGAAGGATACAGCCATAACCTACTAACAATGTGATCAAATGTATATGACATTCCTCAACAGTATATGTTTGTGTTTCAACTCCATGGGTTCGAACATTAGATTAACACACAACTCCTAATTCTCACTATTGACTAGCATACATCCAATCAGCAAGGACAACATAATGTACCGCATGCCTATGAAAATTAGGTTTGTTCCTTTCTTATTATAAAAGTACTCTCTATTTAAACTCATTACTATTGCATATGACGACCTATACTCTACCCGTTATCATAAAACCATAACGAGCATTTAAAATGACAAAATCTAATTAAGGCATCAGATGTTCCCTCATAGTACAGTCCACATTTTAACAAGTATGTACAAAACTAACCCCAAGTCGATCCTAACCTACATCATACCTGAAGACTCTATGATAAACTCTGCAGCCGCGCCCATCGTGTCCACCCCGCCAATTTCCAGCAAAGCCAATGCTAGTTCTTCCTCGTCCCACTTTCTTAGCCCCTTGCTCAGTCTCCTCAAAACCTCGACATCGACCTCACAGGCCCACTTAGGCGTACACGAAACCATTAAACTCACAAAACCCGACACGTATGCCCTCCATGTTGCTTTATTACAACCAAGTGAAATCTTACCATCGAGTGCACTCGCCATGAACTCAAGGTGGGCCCCGAGGATAACCGGACGTTTTTTAGAAGCTGAAGATGCCGAGTCAATACCCCAAGCAAATGCACCTGATAGAATAGTGAAGTAAGCAAGAGCACAGCCTCTGAGCATACCAATCATCCCACCAGAGTCAAGTTTATTCAGGTCTGACCGGTGGACAGAAATGAACCATGAGGGTAAGGTTTCTTTGATTAAAGTTTGTACCAGGTTTAACCCGCCAGTAATCCAGACTAGTGAAGCCCCAAGTGAGGCGGCTACTTTGATACGGGTCATGGTTGCAGAAAGAGAAACCTCACCATATCTTACAACTGTTGCACTTTTGGGGTTTTTTATTTTTTCAATTGGGATACCCGTGGTCAAGATATCATTGACCGAATGCATTAATAGAGAGACTATTTCTTCAGTCATGAACAAGAGGTCTCGAACACTACGGTGGACTCGCAAGTAGAGGATTCCAGGTGCTACGGGGGTGATCCCTCCTGAACAACGCGACCCAAATCCATGACCTAGAAGGTTACCTGCCAAAGATGCTAGCTGATTAGATTCTACGCCATTATATGTAAATATTTGTTCTCCTTTATATAAATGGGCACACTCTTTTCGGAACAAATAATATGTAAAGAACAGGATAATGTGCTTGCATAAACAATAATCAGATGTTGTTGGAGAGAGAAATAGAAACGGTTACATTAGCTTCTTCTGTATCGCATTCAAAGCAATAGGTAACTAGGTAAATATGCATTATGGAGTGCTCTTCATTCTTAACATATTACTTCTTCTGAAATGAACACCCCCTATATGTGCGTGTATTATGAGCAGTTTTATACACTAAATATCGGTATATGTTACTGTGTATTATAGACTACTAATCAGTCTTTGGTAAAAGAATCTGCAAGTTTCAACTTACCGACTCCACCGCAATTTGTGATGACAGAAGGAGAATTCAGGCCAAGAGTAGACTGGAAACAGACTCTCAGAAGCTGGACAACAGATTCATTGTTCTGGTGAAATACGGTTCGGGATGCAGAGAAAATAAGAAAGTTGGTCCAACGTTTAGCCTTTTGGGTCCAGAGTGCGACTATGATGGGCATGCACGGCCATGGACAGCATGCACCAAGGGTGTTCAATGCCGGGCCAGCCAGGTTCAGCAAGGGTTCAGTGATTCTATTGACTTTGTAGGTTATTGTAAAGCTCACTAGAGCAGCAAGAGGTAAAGGAAGAGTAGCCGATGATGTCCCACCTGCAAGGAAAGGTGTATTTTAACATAAAACTATTGACTAGCAGATAAACAAGTTCATCTGTCATTTACAAATTTTTTAATCTTATAACCCAAATTCAAGATTACAAGTGACAATTTCAACCCATTTGGTTGTATCAAATGTAACGAGCCAAATGATACAAATTCAGATAACAAGGAAACAAGTCAAATGAGTCAAAACAGGTTGAATTTTGCCCAAAGTGATAATGATTGCATAAAAATTACTATATCCTTTTAATTCGGTATATTAGAGTAGTATTTTTCAAGTCTACTTTTGTAATCGTAATTTACCGCATTAAGTCCATTAACTATATGTTTTAAAAAATGAATAGGAAAGTGTTTGTGGGTCAACCCGGCCCGACCAAGCCCATTTCAACCCATCCCAAAATGTATTGTTCTGACTACGACCCACTACCAGTCAGCCCATTTCGACCCTTGCTATGGGCTATATAGTCATTATTAATTTTACCTGTTACCTAACCCGCCCAACCCACTCATATTTCCACCTCTAAATTGAGTCATACTTAAGTTAATAGGCACACATTAATAAGGTTTCAATCTACTAAAGTTCAGTAGCAACAGTAGATACTTAAAAATGAGTTTCCAACAAGCCATACCTGCAAAAAGACTTGGAACATCTACTCCAGTTGCAGCCAATATTTTATTTATATTTTGCTCCACCATGGACAAGTTTGCAGCAGGACTTGGCCAATCGGTTCCATTCATAGATGCAGGCTTCCATAGACCTCTTGTTGTTTCAGCTGAAAGGTAACTTACAATAGTTACCATGGAAGCAGGAAGGAAGTCGGCAAGACCTTTGAGCCCTGAAGTAAATGTCACCATCAATTAAATTCAACAGGGAATAAATGAACTAGAGACATCTTGGGCAAGTCTACTTCTTAGCCTTCAAAGTAATAAATCAAATTAATGAAAAAACATAGTATTTGCAATTAAAGACTCGTTTCTAGCAAGTCACATAAAAAGGATAAGTATCACTTTAGGACTTGGATAAACATAGAAAACAGAGGTAGCAAAATGGGCAGTTCAGATAGGACGCGGTATCCAAAATTTTCAGTAACTGATTTAGTGTGCCACACATGATCACAAAAAGTATAATGTTTCAATGACAATTCAGCTTGTTGAACAAAATGACTTTGGGAGATATAACCATTAAAAATACACTCTGAGTGACTTTTAATCTATTATACATGTTATTTTACGTATCAAACCACCAAAGTTAACAATAACCCTAATTGTCCCATTTATTAATTATTAGTAAATGGGTTCAAAATGCCACCTCAAATAGAAAACTAACCAGTAGTGAGTTCACGGGGTGACAATCTTCCATGAGAACAGGCTGTCAATGCGGCACCAAGTGCAAATGGAACAGCTTCCATAATATCCCAAGCAGGAAGTTTAAGACGTAGTGTATAGTCTTCAGTTACAGAACCAGGTGAATTGCTACTTCCAGATGTTGTAGGAGTCAAACTTTGACCGCCTCTATTCATTTTTCTAAACATCATGTTCAAAAGTGCTTCAAATATCTGGTAAACGGATGTTCCAGGTTTGAGATCAGATAGGGTTGAAGCAATACATGCTTGATGTTGTCTGTACCAAAGTTTTAATTTTGGAAATGAATCCAAAAACACAGGACCTGGAGATGACAGATCACAGTACCTAATAAACCGTTTTCTTTTCTTTTGGGCTTCAAGTGAATTTCTACATGATGCCAATTGAGAATTGCGTGCCAATAAAAGGAACTCAGGTGTTAGCTGAGACCCTACAGGGGTTATATCCCCCACACGCTCAAAAGGTGGTTGATCAAACCTCCATAATTTCAACAAAAGGGTAAATGCATTTGAGAATACAGCAAGAGGGCATAACTGTTCACCAGTTGGAAGAGTCCATGAAACCACGGGTGAACATGACCCAAAAACCTCACATATGGGCATCAACACACCAGCAAGATGTGGAACCTAGAAACAAGCATATATATGTTAGGTATAGCATCTAGGGTTATTGAAGCTTGAAACCTCATATGGGGACACTATAACATGTTTTCCTGTAAATATGTTGACCTCTACCACAATACTCACATAAAAAAATATAGAAAGAACACACATATTGAAGTTTACTTACCAAGCCATGCAAGGAAAAAATCTGAATACAATCAATAAATGATATCCCAAGGAGAAGCACATTTAGGAGGGGTGCACAAGCTAACAAATGACTCTCGGTCCCAGAATAATCTGGGGGAACCGGAGGTGAAAGCAGCTTAATGATGAAAAAACCAGTATGTTCCTGCAAATACAGCCAACAATATATATGATAATAAATTTATTATACTGCTACCATCGGAAATACTAATAAGATATTTGTCAAGTGTTTGATGATAAAAGAGAAGATAAAGTATAATAAATATTTAAAGAAATAACAACAACAATAATAATAAAGGGTTCAGGATTATAAAAGAAACCATATTAATAAGCAACACTCACTTGTATATTCCAACCACGAGTCAATGACGCCCCACATAGAACAGTAGCAGCAGAAATCTTCTCAGCATCTGTACCATCAGTTGCAATTCCATATAGTTTTTCAATTTCAGCTAAGCTTCCATTAAATCCAAGAGCTTAAATTCAGTTTCATACCACTGATTGATTAGAAAAAGTACTAATGATAATACATGTATACTAATGAACATACTAATTCAGTAATCCACCCTTTCACATATAAAAAGATAAAGAGCAACAATCCACTTTCAAGATAGATGCGATAGTACTCCAAACACACCAGATACTCGTTATGCTAATCCCTTCCTGGTACAAGCTGAATTGCCTTTTTCTGTATTCAAATTGTTAGTTTCTGGTTTTATGTAATTATTTACTTTATTGAAACCTGTCAACACTTTATAAAGTTAAAGAGTAGGATTTTCAAAAGAATCATTTTCCGAATAAAGGTATGCAACAAATTAATCAGCATACTCAAAGAAAATGGAACTCTTTGTGACCTATTAGCGTAAGCGAGTCTAAAGACACTTTAAGATTAGAATGGTGCACATGATACATATGAAAGATGTGAAACTGATCAGTAAGTGAGCTACACTTAGTCTCCAGTTGATGGTTTCTCCAAAGTAAAGCTAACAAGCAGCTGATGATAGTGAAAATTTGGGGCAGGACGAATTAGCCATTAAACCACTAGGTAGACCCAGAGTGAGAACATCATAGTCAAGGTTGACTAGAATAAAGGTATAAAATAAGAGTTAAACACTTTTTAAGGACCAATATGCATCATACCTTGAAGCTGGAGTTGAAACCAAAGCATGCACCAAAGAAGGAGTTAAAGGGGACCCCTTCATTAATGATGACCAGCCAGACATCTGGCCAGTAATGGGGTGAGGTAATTGGTTGGTATGTCCCTTGACATAACCAGGCCACAGATATGCTGATGTGTCTAATAAATGCCGTGCAATACAGGCTTCTACAATCAGATGTCTAAGATCACCAGCTGCAAACATTAAACAACCAAAAACCCGCAAGTTAGAAAGCACAAATATATAGGAAAGAAACATTTTAACAACAAATCTGAACGATACAAATAGAAAAGCAGGAAAATTGTCCAGAATGATGTCTGAGGATCGCTACAAGGAAAGAAACATTTTAACAAATCTAAAGATATAAATAGAAAAGCAGGATGATTGTCCAGAATGATGCCTGAGGATCCTTATTATACCATGGCTACAAACAAGAAATGGATCCTAAAAGTCCGTTCATGACCCACCAACACAGGGCTGAAAGCCTGAAACTCAGTAGCAAAAAAAAACATAACTAGGGTAAAAAGAGCACAATCAATGAATGAATAGTCCGTTTATGAATTATGCTTCTCAATTACTGCTTCAGAATCATTGGGATTTGAATGCTTACTGTACCAACTTATAGTTTTAGTCTTTAGGAATTAGGATCAAGATTTATAGCATTGGCTGATAACTTTTCATTCCCAATTCAATACCTTGTAACTAAATTGGGGGGTGATTTATCATGCCTCTTATTAAAAAGCACCATTTTTGAAGGAAAGAAACATGTAAGGTGAAGAAATAAAGATATATAAGAAAATGTAAGTTTGGAAAGAGAGTTACTGACCACAAGTGACTGGCATGTCATTTAAGCTTACACCATCTAGGTAACCACTTCCAACTCCTATACCCGAGAAAAAGAACATAGCTTTAGCAGCTGCTTGATTTGCCAAAGAAGTCACAGAGGATGGTGGGGTCAATAACCCTTCGAAATCACCCAATTGTTGTAGGCTGGCAAGTAAGCTCTTACGACAGTTTCCGAACACCTGTGGTTCACTCTGCATATGCATTTTCCCTTGCTCACTTTCCTCAATAAGAGCACTCTCTTCTTCATCAACAATATTGACAATTGCAAGGGTTGTTATACATAATAGTACACATAAACACGTGTCAAGACGAGGTATTGGACCCTCAACAGCACCGTCTTCCTAGCAATATATAAGTGTGGAATAACATGCTTTAGGGGCAAATGTTGATTCTATTTTTTTCAATCAAATGAAAGGTATACCACCTATGTTAACGTCAATCTAAAAATGTTTTATACATGTTATTACCCTTTGAACAAGACGTAAAGCTGCAATCCATAAACCGAGAAATGCATCCTGCCAGGAAGCCTGAGTAATTGCTTGATGGGCTTTAAGTAAACCTATGATAAGAACTGATTTGTCAATAAAACCTTACAACATAAGCACCATCACTGATGCACAATAAAAAATTGATTCTACCAGTAAGGGTTTCAGCAGCACTTGTGGTAGCCACAACTGTTCCCTCCATAATATCTTCAAGGTACAGATCAATTGGTAGCCAAATTGCTGAATAACTAGCATTATGACTAAGACCTGCAGATGATACAAGCGATCCAGAAGCCATTACTGCATGGAACTGTTGCAAGGATACTGATTTGCATTCCCATGACCCTAGTGCACGGTTTTCAGATGTTAACTGCAAAAGAGCCTCAGGACTAATATCTTTGGAAGTTCTCAGGGAAATTGACTTTGCTGCCAGCAGTCTCATATTATATATAAAAGATCCCCAATGTAGAGGCCTAAAATGAAAAAGTAGCAAATTTTCAGATCAGAGATGATCAACGTTGATCATGTATAGAAAAGGGAACAAAAGGATGGAAATAACAAAGGCCATCAAATCTCTAAATAAACATGGTAATATACATAGAAACCTTCTGCACTCACATATTTCGACGTGCCAAGTAAAGGATCCTGGAAGTTACTTTATTTCGGTAAAGTTCTCCAATAATCTCATTAGCTAATGTGGTATTACTTTTGTACAATCTGTCATTGCAATCAACTTTCTTTGCTCCAATATTATGATCATCAATTTCCATCTCTTGTGGTTTGATTGGCAAAATAGACATCTTTTCAGGTACAAGGTCCAACAATCCTTCATCATCTAATGATGCATCAAGCAACTGCCACACTATCACAAAGATAAACTCAACTAAAAGTATCCCAGGTTCACTAGAGAGAATGCCAAATCCCTGGGAGAGGTGAAGAACATCATCTATAGATTTCATGATTCTGCAATTGCATTGTTAACATATGTCAATCCATCTGTGTCCAAACAAACCTAACCACTGCCATGTACCATATACAATCTCAGAAAACACAAGATGGAAGCTATAATGAGCATCAAACAAAGAACTTCCATATAGGAAACGCAGCAGGTCAGCACTAGAGTGAGAATCTTACTTGTGATATTTGGGACCCTTAACTTCAGAAGTCAGTGGAAAAACAAGTCTCCTGAGGAGCTCCAAATAAAGCCTGTATGCAGCAGGTTGGCTTCTTCGACTCGGGACTACACTACAAGAATTCAACAAATTTAAGTCAGTTAAACTAAGATCGTCCAAAAGGATATAATCAGCATAATTTTGGGCGAAAAATTGTACAACACAATCCTACTCAAATTGTGGAGAACACAATGTTAAACATGGCAGCTAATCAAAAAATTCTTTCTTACCACAACAGAAAAATGGAGTGTTTGAGTTCAAGTTTGATAGCAACATGATCAAACTACAGAAAAAAAAGGACTCCCCTTTTGCACCCTGAAATTACAAATTTCTGCTTCTGCTAAGTAAGCATTAGAAACACCACTAAATTGATCCTATAACATGTCAATGCTGATTTAAATACTATTTACCAATTTTAAACTCATTAGTCCTCAAAATACATTCTAGACTAAATTTAAGCTGTCAGAAACCATAAACGATAAACTCCTAGCCACTAAAAATATATATATATATATATATATATATATATATATATATTCAAAATTTAGCTCTAAAATCTAAATTTAAGCTGTGAATACTGGATTCCAGAGTATTCTCTGCCACTCCCCTGTTCTACAGCACTGTTCATAGTGCAACATCATTCACCTCTAACTTCCTTACGCACACTTAACAAATCAAACATCGAATTCAATCATACCACCAGCACTGAGATTCAACACACAAACCTGTTCGAAAGCAGAGCGAGAACGAGCAATGGCGGAGCGATCCTAAGCGCGATCGCTTTCTCCAGAAACTTCCACGCAATCGGCACATTATTCGACCAACAGATATCCGAAACAAGCAACTCCGCGACCTCCGTCGACGGCAACGACACTCCGGCAGCCACGAGCACAGACGATACCTCCGACGCCCAAATCAACGGATCCGTACACATACTCTGCGCACACTTCGTCATCTCCATCACTCCGCCCCACACGGCGGCGCTCGTCTCCGCCGACATCGCCACCGTAACACCACCAGCCCTAGGGATTGTTAATTGCTTCTACAAGCTTCCATTGAGAATATTGTTACAGAAGACTGTTGGAGTTTGTTGCACTTGTAGTCAGTGTAAAGGGGCGGGGGGTGGGGGATATTTATATTGAAATTGATGCATAGGGAAATATTTATAAATAACCCATGCATAATAATATTGTTTTAATAATACGCCTTGAGGATTTGGATGTTGACGTTTTGGATATAGAGCCAAAAGTCATGTATGCCTTTTTGAAAAAGTTGGTAGATTTTGTAATTGTTAAGTGTGTGATAATATTTGTTTGTGGTTGTTATTTTCTTGGTGTCACACATGGGGTGACATGTGAAAATTAAAAAAATTTACACACTAGAAGGAAGAAAGATGTGTAGTTTATGGCATGTCCCACACCGATACGGGGTTATTTTTTTATATTTTTGTAAGAACAAATTCAGAGAATTAAGGGATGGTGTAAGGTGATTTGATTAATCTAAATTAATATAAAAGCTTTATTACGTGTTAACATTGAATATAATAAGAATAGTATATTATGTGATATTTATACAAAAATAATAGGTACCTTTAATAATATTCATGTTTTTTTGTTGTTACACCTTAGGGACTTCTGCCGTTCATCATGTAACAATTACCAACGTATTTATATTTCTTATGAAAAAATAGTGATAGATGATTGTATGCATATGATATGTATCACGTGTTAAGCTTATTAAACTTGCTATAAATGTTTATACATATATATATAGGATGGTTCTTAAGAAAACCATGATTTACTAGAAAACCATGAAAATCAAATCTAAACCATTGATCTATTTGATTAATGGTTGATATACATAATGGCAATTTAGTAATAATTTAAAATTCACATATATTATATTAATAATATAAAGGCAAATCTGGAACAATATTTTTTTTAGTTTTAAAAACATTCATCAAAATTCATATATTTACTCTTATCTCTCCTCTTTACTCTCTCATAAATTACATTTAAACAAATCCAAGAGTTGACTCTATTTTTGTTATCTTTCATATGCATCAACAATTGATTTTAGCCTTATTGTTTTTTTAAAATAATCCAACAGATGTAGCCATATATTAACCTGATTACGTATACGTAAATACATAAGTAGTTTGCTTAATTCAATCTAATCACAAATCTTCAGACAAAGTAAACCATGTTGATACATCTTGTTGCATATATGCAACAATTTTCAATTAGGTAAATGTAACTATAATATGCTAGTAGTACAAAATAACTTATTAAACTCATTAGTTTACATATATGTAGATGTGGTTCCGTATATGTAACCTGATTACATATGCGTAAGAGTAAAAAAACCTAGGTATTAAGCTCTATAAAAAATAAAAACAGATACACAAAAGTTAAGTTATATGTAAGTAGCATTATATGTTACATATACGTAAGTTCATAGAACTATGATGAGTTACAAACATGTAACCCACAGTATTACATATGTAACTCTTACTTACATATACGTAATCAAACATAGGATAAAGTCATCTTCTATCATAATCATCGATATTTTTAGAAGACAACTCCTGCTTTAATTACATAGTTACGTATACGTAACAATATACGTAAATCATCCTCTCAATTTCTTATACTAAAAGCGAACACCTTTTCAATAATATTAATCAATAGGTGATATCGTACACCTCTTGATTCTACCTTTTATAATTTGTTAGATGAGATGCAATTATATACTCTAGCAATGAGTCATGATTGTATCATTCTTCAATGTTCTAACAGTGGTTGCAAGTAGGGTTTCCATCAAACCTAACACTCCAACCGGTTATCACCTCTTCCTCTTTTTTTTATTAATCGATTGCTTTTGAATCGTGTTTTCTACTGTCCTCGTTATGCTTGTTAAGAGGTTATCTGCAAGTTAAAAGTTAGGGTTACAATGAAAGTAAAGAAGGAAGTAGTCAAGAGAAAGATTAAGGTTAGTCAAGAGTAAAATAAGGAATTCAAAATTAAAATATATAATTACCTAAAATAGTGGAGTGAAATTTTACATTAATACCCTTTTAATAAACAAAATAAAAAAAATATTAGAAATTATATGATTGGTTAGAATTGGTTTTCTTGGTTTTCTTATAATTTAGTGGTTTTCTTATGATATCTCCTCTCTCTCTCCATATATATATATATATATGGGAGATATCAAATGAGAACTAGTTTTTTTGTGAGAACTCTAGGAAACAATCTCAACAACTAGTTCTCAATGGCAAAATTATAATTACCAAAAACATATTTAAAAATTTTATAAATCAAAAAATAACATAAAAAAAAATAAAAACACAAAAAATGTTCCCCTACTTTCCCTCTTTCATATAAAAATAATTTTTTTCATAAAAAACAAAAAAAATTCCCGTTTTTTTAACGAAATTCGTTTTACACATGTATAAATCCAGTACTACATATGTGTATAACTAGATTTACACATATGTAAACGGCGGATGTATGATTTTTTTTAGAAAAGTATATCAATATGGTTGGCGTTGGAAAGATTAAAAAATACTAAATTTTATGGTGATTTTTTTTGAAAAAATTGTGTCGTGAAAAAAAGTTATGAACGTTTTAAAAAAAAGAGGGAAATGACATGTGATTTGCATGTAATAAAAAATAAG
>BJCM01089146.1:0-13081 GCA_018326385.1 Flaveria bidentis | reverse complement strand
AGCCCCATCGCATCAGGAGTTCGATGTTTGGAGAGCCTATAGAGATCATCGAGGATGATCTTCTGACGCTTCTAGAGTTCGGGGATGATGCTGACTGTCCCACTCGATTACACCCCCTTACTATTCGAGGATGTTTCATGTGAGCTAAGTACTCTGGGACATCAACGCAGGGTGCTCAACAAGAGCAACATGTGACCCCAATTCAAGTACCTCGCACATGTGCTGCTGAAGTGTATTGCTTCTCGGAAGGGAGGGTTTGACGAGATCTCAGATCAGATATAGAACGCTTATGCAGCGTTGGTGCTGAACCACCTGTTCAGCTTCTCCAGGATGATCTTCACCTACCTGGTGGAGAACATTGTGGGGAAAGGGAAGGAGGGCTTCTGCATGTACCCTCGATTCATGCAGATGATCATTGACCAGAAGCTCCCTTCATTGCCAAAGGAGAAGGAGGATGCCGTGGTACTTGAGGTGATGGATGACACCACACTGGATCGTATGAAGGTTTACAGGGGGAAGCAGGTTAAGCCCCCTGTGAGGATATTGTTCGGGCATCTTACCCAGAAGGATTACGTGGCGCCAGCGAGACGTAAATGGCGTCACATAGAGAGTGATTCAGAGGTTGAGCAGTTACAGCTCCCGTAGGATGACTCCGATGACGACGACAACGGTGATGGTAGAGATGCAGGACCCTCTCAACCAAGGGCCCCCATTGCTGATAGAGCATCTCCGGCATCTACCCATGATGGAGCAGAGACTGCCGGATTCCATCAGGACCTTATACCTGATGAGGAGGAGGATACAGATGAGGAGCCTCTAACTTGGACTGTTGGCAGCAAAGTGGTTGCCATAGAACGAGGGCTCCGGGCGGTTAGTGAATGCCCTGGCGGATCGGGAGAGACTGACACTGATCCTACATATGCTCCCGATCAGCCAAGTCGTGTTCCAGGGGGAGCATCCTCCTCGAAAGGATCGAGGAAGAAAAGGATGGCTCAGCCTCATGGCTTGAAGAAGAAGAATAGAAGACTAACCTTCATCACCACCACCACTACTACACCTACCACCACCACTACTACACCTACCACCTCTACAGCCACACCATCTGCCACCACATCTTCCACACCCACACCACCACCATCTTCATCAATATTACCCCTAATCTTCACCCCTACCACCACATCTACCACAACCATTCCACCACCACCTTCATCTATATTACCCCCAATCTTCACCACTGCCACCACCACAACTACTAGCCATCCAGCTGCACCATCATCCTTCCCTAC
This sequence comes from Flaveria bidentis, assembly GCA_018326385.1. Classification (NCBI taxonomy): domain Eukaryota; kingdom Viridiplantae; phylum Streptophyta; class Magnoliopsida; order Asterales; family Asteraceae; genus Flaveria; species Flaveria bidentis. The sequence goes on along the minus strand of BJCM01089146.1, from coordinate 11,795 downwards.
ATATCCATCTAGATCACCTCTACCTCCCTTTGGGGTAGAGGAACATCTATCATCGCCGAACCATATGGTGATGCGTCTGTTAGTAGCCGATGACGAGAAAACTGCACAAATTCGTCAGTTAGTAGATCTTACTGCTGCACAATCTCAGCATCTTTCTCAGCACGCTCAATTGATTGATCAGCAGGCTCAACAGATGTCTTAGCTCCAGGTGCAACATGCCAAGAAGATTGAGGAGCTGGAGGCTGCAAACAAGTCTATCATGCTAAAGCTCAAAGGATCCAAAGAAGAGCCCTTGAAGATCGAAGAAGGAGACGGAGACGATGATGCTGATGATGATGAGAGTGATGATGATGATGATGATGATGATGATGATGGTGATCACGAGGGTGATACAGATGCAGATGGCGATGATGAGGAAGACGATTCTTCTGTTGTGGGTGGCACATCTGCAAGTGAACGGAGGACCAAAAGGACTCAAGATTAGAGTGCCTCCACATCCGCCCCGGTAGTAGAAGAGCTGAGGATATAGGATAAGAGTAATGCTTAGTTATTTATGTTATTGAAATCATATGTATTCGAATCCTATATTAAACTTATGTAATGAATGTTTATTGTTGAATGTTTGACTGTTCTGTTTTGATTATTAACTAATGATTGTTGTGTTACATGTTTAAATCAAACAGACCCAAACATTTAGAGGGATGAATATGATGTTGCTCCCCTCCAACAGGTCAAGACTCAGCTCACGTGGATTCTTGATCTGCAGGGTATATCAGGAGATCTGTAATGTACACTCCTGAAGAAGGAGATATCATTCATAATCTCACTGACGAGCAAATCGCAGAAATGTTTAAACAAAATGCTGATGAGATCATGAAAGACGCTCCGACAGTGCACGTGGATAGTGACGATGAGCTTCATGATGTCAACGAGATCGAGATTGAAGATGTCACAGCACAACATATCCAGAGTACACTGACAACGAGGGAAATGTCATATTTAATCTGGGAGACACTCTTGTCAGTGACACTTTTGAGACTCTGGATAAAATGGAACAAGAGTCATAAAACCTCAACAACCAACGAGGTATATCAGACGATCTGAAGTTGACGCCATAACTGGAAAGCCAAAGATAGTGCTGAAGTGGAGTCCACAACGCACAATGTCAAGAATCCCTCTCAGGGAAATTCCACAGGACTTCACTCCACACTTTAAGTGGTGGTACTATGATTGGAGGACTGGAGAGGCAGTCATAGTCTTGAACAAAGAGGGCAAGATGGATACTATAAGAGTATTTGACCCGATGTGGCTCACAAATTTGTCTGCTGATGATGTATACATATTATACAAGTGGCCACTATTCTATGACTCTCCAGACATTGTACAAGCTCTACAGTTTCAGAATGTTATACGACTCTGCTTTGCGTTTGAGATACACGCACGAGTCACAAAAGAAGAGAAGTACAAGAAGTATGAAGAGGTTATGAAGAAGGTAAGACATTAGATAGATCTAGTTCCAAGGGGGAGTTTGTTGCTACATATGTACCTAGATTCGGATCTTAATGTAATATGTCTTGAATGTCTTACACTTATGTAATGCTTGGGTAATTAATGAAATAAGAATGTTTGGTTGTGATTAATAATGTTTAATATTTCATTAATGAGTTGTGTAACGCATATTGACTTGATTATATAGGTTCTGGTTGTTTGAATTAATATAAATAATGTTATGACATTTAATACATTCAAACTTAATAACATGAAGTTATCATGCAAATGGCCCATGCTAATGGACCATACACATGAACAACTTCATGCAAATAACTTAGTCGCACGACTGAACTAGGAGACTGGATCAATCGTATGATTGTCACATAAGAATGGCCCAGTCGTACGACTGAACACTCAGTCGTGCAAATGGACCAACCGTATGACTCAATCGCACGACTGAACCATGCTAATGGTTCAGTCGCCTGAATGAGCAACCCTAACCTATAAATACCACCTAATTTATGGAAAAACGAAAGCATTGAACACACTTCGACTCCAGACGTACCCTAGCCGTCTACAGACCTCTAAGATCATACTCCAAGTTCATAGATCGTAGTAGATCGATTCCTAATTGATTCTTAATGTTAGATTCAATAAATAATTGTTTCTACGTGTGTTCTCACTTATTTAATCGCCAATCAAATAGGATTCCTCACTATTTGAATCAGTATAGACGTTAATCAATTAGTACATCGTCCAGTACACAATCCTAACAAGAATCTCTGCTACACATATTTTTAAGGATTGCAAGATAGAACTTGGTGGTCATACCTTCGATATTGATCTTATGCATGTTACTCTTGCAAGTTTCGATGTGGTCGTAGGCATGGATTGGTTGTCCGAGAAGCAGGCTGAGGTGATTTGTCATAAGAAGGTCATTCGCATTCTTATGGCAGACGGGGTAACTCTTTCAGTTAAGGGCGAGAAAAGTGGTGTCGTCATAGGCATCATATCATTCATGAAGGCTCAGAAGTGGCTACGCAAGGGTTTAGCCATATTAGCCCTCGTCTCCGACAGGCAACAAGAGGAAGGAAAGTAGAGGATATTTCGGTAGTTCGTGATTTCTCAAAGGTTAGCCCTGGTCTGCCTAGACTACCACCTCATCGTCATCATGATTTACAGATCAATATGACTCCCCGAGATACACCGATTGCATGAGCACCTTACCAGTTAGCACCAAATGAACTGCAAGAACTATCCACATAACCCCAGGAACTCTTGGATAAAGGGTTTATTCGACTGATCTCATCACCGTGGGGAGCACCTTTCCTCTTTTTTAAGAAGAAAGATGGCACATTCCGAATGTGCATCAACTACAGGGAGTTGAACAAAGTCACGATCAAGAACCGATACCCTTTACCTCATATCAACGACTTGTTTGATCAGCTTCAAGGATCAAGCTATTATTCGAGGATTGACTTGGGATCTAGTTATCATCAACTGAGAGTCCGATAGGAAGACATCTCCAAAACCGCGTTCCGCACTTGTTATGATCACTATAAATTCTTGGTCATGCCATTTGGTTTGACTAACGCACCGATGGTATTCATGGATATCATGAATCGGGTGTGCAAACCCTACCTCGATCCGTTTGTTATCATGTTTATCGATGACATATTGATTTACTCTAGGACCAAGGAGGAACATGAGGAGCACCTACGTTTAGTCCTGGAATTACTTAGAAAAGAATAGTTATACGCCAAATTTTCTAAGTGTGATTTCTAGATTCGTGAGGTGCAATTCTTGGGTCAAATTATTAACGAGAAAGGAATACATGTGGATTGTGCAAAGATTGAGGCTATAAAGAATGGGTCTGTACCCAAGACGCCTAGTGAGATAAGGGAATTTCTTGGACTGGCAGGGTACTATCGGCATTTCATTATGGGATTTTCAACGATCGCTCAACCTCTCACAGCTTTGACCCATAAAGGGACAACCTATAAATGGGGTGAGAGTCAAGAAGCTGCTTTTCAGTTGCTGAAGCAGAAACTCTGTAGCCCACCGATATTAGTATTACATGAAGGAAGTGATGATTTTGTGGTTTATTGTAATACTTCTATCCAAGGACTTGGTTGAAACCTGATACAATGTGACAAGGTAATAGCTTATGCCTTGCCACAACTGAAGGTACATGAAAAGAACTACACTACTCGTGACTTGGAGTTAGGAGCAGTGGTCTTTGCCTTAAAGATCTGGAGACATTACTTATACTGTACCAAGTGCACTATTTACACTAATCACAAGAGTCTTCAGCATATTTTTTAGAAGAAAGAGCTTAACATGAGGGAGCAATGTTAGGTGGAATTGTTAAACAACTTTGATTGTGATATTAAATACCACAACACGGGAAAGGCGAATGTAATCGTTGATGCCTTAAGTAGAAAGGAAACAATTAAGCCTTGATGAATGCGTGCTCTACAACTTACGATTTGCACTCACTTGCCCGAACAAATCAAGGAAGCCTAGACGGAAGACTTGAGATGTGAGAATGTTGGATCTGAATCTTTATGCGGGATGGAAAAACAGTTGGAAGTCAAATTTGATGGAATTCGGTATTTCATGGATAGACTTTGGGTACCTTTGCATGGGAATCTAAGAGACTTGGTTATGAGTGAAGCACACAAGTCTAAGTATTCAATACATCCTGTCTCTAACAAAATGTATCATGATTTGAAGGCACACTACTAGTGGCCTAACATGAAGGCAGATGTAGCTACCTATATGAGCAAGTGTTTGACATGTTCTAAGGTTAAAGTGGAATATTAGAACCCATCTGGGTTATTGCAACAACCTAAGATCCCCTTATGAGAGTGGAAACAGATTTCCATGGACTTTATCAATAAGTTTCCCAGGACTCCTTGTGGTTATGACACGATATGGGTGATCGTGGATCGACTCACTAAGTCAGCTTAATTCTTGGCGACAAGGAGACTGAATAAATGGACAAGTTAACCCGAATTTACTTGAAGGAGGTAGTTTCGAGACATGGTGTGCTGATCTCGATTATTTCTGATCGGGATGCTCATTTTACGTCTTATTTCAGGCAATCGTTAAAGAAATATTTGGGTACACGTCTAGATATGAGCACTGCCTATCATCCACAGACCGATGGGCAAAACGGACGTACTATTCAAACTTTGAAAGATATGTTACGAGCTTGTGTGGTCGAATTTTTATACAAAAATAGTTACCGCACTAATATCAAAGCAACACCATTTAAGGCATTATATGGGTGAAAGTGTAGATCACCAGTTTGTTGGGTGGAAGTTGTTGATAGTCAGTTGACTGGTCCTGAGTTGATACATGAGACCACTGAGAAGATAGTACAGATACAAAACCGCATGGCTACAGCGCGAGACAGACAAAAGAGTTACGCAGCAAAACGACAAAAACCTTTGGAGTTTCCAATCAGTGACAAAGTGTTGCTAAAAGTCTCACCATGGAAAGGTGTGATTTGGTTTGGCAAAAAAGCCAAGCTTAATCCAATATACATTAGACCATTTGAGATTCTAGAAAGAATAGGTCCGATGGCATATCGATTGGACTTACCTGGTTCACTGAGTGGCGTTCACAATTTATTTCACGTCTCGAATCTGAAGAAGTGTTTGTCTGACGAGACACTGGTTGTACCACTCGAGGAAGTTGTAAGTCCACATTGCCAGGACGCTTACAACTGGCCAATCATCACACATTAAACATATAATTACATTAACTTGAATAAAATACTATAGCGGAAACATTAAAACAACATTTTCTATTTCATTATAAATGCTTTTACAAAATAATACATCGTTATCAAATTACAAAATACATGTTGCATTACATCACAAAAAATGGATACCATCCAAAACAAGCCAAGTAGCCGCCCCGTCTCATCCTCAGCAACCGTTACCTGCCAACTAGAAACACAAAAAATTCAGCGTTGTTGAGTGAATTCTAGTTTTAAAATAAAACATACTTTTACTTTCGTTTAAAACTGTTCTTTACTTTCATACATGATCACACGTCATACGTAAACATAGATAATATCATTATTATCTTCATCATTCGTTCGTTAACTTTCGTTCATTCATCGTACGTCATTATCATTCACTTTCGTTCACTTTCATACATAACTTTCTTACTTCCATTTGTACGCTCATTACATTCGATGACATGTACATTACCCCGAACATTGTGCACGAAGCTGGTTACTGGGCATGAGGTCTTTCATAGACCTCAAACATTGTGCACGAAGTTGACTCTAGTACCTGAGGCAAGTACATTAACCACTTATCTTTTCTCTTTCATTCTAGATCAATGCCATATTCTATACCCCGAACATTGTGCACGAAGCTGGTTACTAGGCCTGAGGTCGTTCATAGACCTCGAACATTATGCACGAAGCTGACTCCAGTACCTAGAGCAAGTACCAAGGATCCCATACATATGGTCAATCACAAGGATTAGACCCCAGTGTGCATCCTTCTATGGTAGCTAACCCGCACACAGTTGAGCTAACACCCTTCATTGGGTGTGGACCTCTATACATTACTTGCAAGCCTTTCTTACTTTCATTCATTCACTAATGCATGCATTCTTTCATTACGTTCCTCTATTCATTATCTTCTACTTTACGTTACATAATACTTTTTATTTCATTCATTAATATTCAATGTAAAGCCACGGGAAAATAATCATACATAATAAGGAACACCAACGTAAACATACAAACATCATGATACAAGGCATCATCATACATACATAACATACATCATACATAACATCATGCATAAGCATCAATCATACATCATCGTGCATTGCCCATCACATCATCTATGACTTCAAAAAGTCAACTTACATAGCCCCCGGGATCCTCCCAAGTCAAAGCCTACATTTCACTTCTTCCCAAAAATCTAAAAAATATTCTAAGTCTTTAGGTGCATGAGCGTACTATGCAACCGCATGGCCTTTCAGGCGCATGAGGAACACTAAAGCACATGGGCAACTTTCAAACACATTTGCACTATTGGGGCGCATGAGTAATACTTAGTCTATCCTAGGAAATTCTAGGCGCATGGGCACTATGCAGATGCATGAGTGCCTAGGCGCATGAGCTGTCTGGGCGTATGAACACTTAGTCAATTGCAGCCTATTTCTAGGCACATGAGTGCTATTTGAGCGCACGAAGTTTTGGGCGCATGGGAACACTTAGGCAGTTTTTTTTGTTGGCCGCACGGACTACTGTTTAGGCGTATGAGCAGCCTAATTCCCTCTTATCATCATAAATCATTCCCCAATTATCACCTATCATGTTCTAAGCTTAAATCTTACATTCTAAGTCTTAGAAACACAACCATAACATCATCAAACACATACATAGCCCAAAATCGAACCCCACCCACAACATGCACACATACACAGATACGGGTATATAACCCAACTTTATAAAAACATTCATACATGTATTTCCAGCCCCAAAGCAGTTAAAAACAAGTAAATAGAGGTTCTAGAACTCACCTCAGTAGCCTTTGGTTATGTCTTCTTCATAACCCATTAGCAACTGAGTTCAACTGCCTAGAAACCCACCAAAAACATACCCGAACACATAAACACACATAAGCATATAACTGGGGCTAAGGCCAGATAAGAACATCATAAACACATGAATTCTTACCTTGAATTCAAACTTCTTCTCTTGTTCCTCTTTAAGACCGAGAGTTTTCAGCTTCTACTTTCTCTCTCTAAGAAAATCCGATTGATGTGGGTGAAAAGGGGGTGATGGGCGGCCATCACCTTTTACACCCACTTTATAAAGATTTTGTCCTTTTGACACTTTTAGTCCCTCTACTTGGGTTTCCTAGCTTTTATTTCTATTTTCTTCGTTTTATTCCTTCTTCCTTTGACTTTTAAAATAACCGGGTGTTACAGAAGTACAAGTAGATGAACATTTATTATTTGTGGTAGAACCCATTGAAATGTATTATGAGGTCCAGACTCTTAAGAAAAGTCAGAAACCTATATTCAAAGTTCGTTGGAACTCAAGACGCGTACCAGAATTCATGTGGGAACTTGAGGATCAGATGAAGCTTAAGTAACCTCATCTGTTCGAAATGACAATGCCAGCTGGGGAAGGTACTGATTATATTTTGGTACAAAATTTATTTCAATATGGGGATGATATGACAACTCACTCGATTTAACTATGCCAATGCAGTAAACCAGGGATGTAGCACAACCACGTAACACAATTTTCGGGATGAAAATTCTTTCAACATGGGGATAATGTGACTTCCTGTAATTTTCCTTTGCCAAACTCCATTAGTTTCGTTAGGTTTTGCATACACGTGTCGTGAGCACACACTAGTTGTCGTTGAACGTTGGTGACGTAATAATAGTAATCTATGATAAATAATAAAAATTTAATTATAATAATGTGGATTGTTAGTCATGATTATGTGATTTATGAATTTATAGAATTTTAAAGATTTATTTTGTAAATTTTACGCGGCAATGTAACAACATGTTATATATATATATATATATATATATATATATATATATATATATCATGTGTTGTGTGATTTGTTGTAAATGTTTAGGATTACTATTGTTGGTAAATAGTACTTGTGATTTGTAGTTAAAAATTATTAAAAAAATGCTACAAAAGTTAAATTTTATAAAAAAAGTTAGTTAAGGGGGGTTTAAAGGTAAATGTTAATTAAGGTAACCTTGACAAAACCCAACCCTAGCCTCCTTGTCCCCCCATTTGGCTGAAACCCCTTCCAAACACCTTCATTCATACGATTTTGATCAAGAACAAGCTTGGCATTCGGATTTGATTGAGTTTCAAGTGTTACAAGTTGTTTTCAAGTCTTAATCATCATCTAAGCACACCTAAAGGTTAGTTTTAACTACTTTTTCATGTTGGTTGTTTTTTATGAACCCTAATCTGAAATTTGGTGATGAGAAGATGAAATTTGATGATTGTTAGTTGTTGATATGATGTTAGTTAGGTTGTATGAATGCTAGATTATGCAAGAAATCTATGTATTGATCATCTAGTTCATACATTGCCATAAGAGGAAACTTTTTGTTTTTGGAATTCATGATTTGATGATGTTATGATGTTAGATACAATGCCTGGATGTTAGTTTAATTTAATTGTGCAAGAAATCCATAACTTTGAGGTGTTGATCATGACTTTCTAAAAGTAGAAACTTTTGTGAATGATGTTTGGATATTTGAGTTATTTGGTGATGATTAGTATGTTAGAATGAATATTAATAACTTGATTAGGTATAAAATTGATGAAATTATAATTGAATTGGATGCTAGATCACTTTTGGGTGTTACTTTCCCAAAAAGGAAACATTATTTTTGTAGAACATTGGATGCGATGAATTGGGAATGCTTGTGATGTTAAGATCATGTTAGAATGATTTTTGATAATGTTTGATGTGATAGAACGTGTTAATTGAACTGTATGGATGCTTGGTTGATCATGTAAGGTATATTGGTTGTGGTGATCATACATCATGATGAATTATGGTTAGTGATTAAGAGATCATGTTTGGGATTAGATTGATTGTCACGATGAATGTTGGATGGAATGAACTAAGTGAATGAATGAAATTGTGATTGTCAAACACACGTGTGAATCTGAGGCCCCTACTTAGTAGGTTTGTCAAGTTTTAGGACGTGAAGACATGGGTGGCTTCGCATGGCATGTAGTGCATGATTAGACTTCACGTATGAATTATTCTTGTGATGTATTTATATTTGTGTTAAGCATGTTGGTTGTTTAAAATTTTCATGAGTGTATGATGATCTAATGTAGTATGATGATCTTGGTAGAACTTAGGTTGATAAGGTGATACACTCGGATAATTTGTATGATACTATTGTATGTTAAGTTTTCATATATGATTAAACTATATATTTCAATTAACATCTCACCAACGGGTCAAATGGGTCAACTAGGTTAACCTAGGATTATTAAGTTTTTCTGTGTACACGTACTTATGTACTGTGTGTTTTAGGTAACCTTTGAAGGGTTGTCTTTGCACCTATCACCAATCTCCTTATTCATTATCTTTATACACCAGGTGAGTTCATGCCCATCTATTTTATAAACCTTCTTCTATGGGAGGTAGCATACTTGTACTCAAACGCTATTTTGTTATTATTATTATAAGTTGTGTATGTTTTAACATAATGCTTAATACCTTGAAAGTCCTCACACTTTCGGATCGTTAATAATGGTAGCAATCAGAAAATCTTGGGTAGTACTACTGGGTCAAACAGGTGCAATATTTTCTGAGACACAAACATTTGTCATGACCAGGTAAGTCATGACGGGATGCAACAAACACAACACAGTCTGTATCGATCACGGAATCATTATTGTTAATACTTGTGAATATAGACTAGCTATCTATTGCAATGCACTTCTTATGTTATACAACTGTTAATATTTATGATAAACGCAAACTTTTGAACTCACCAACCATTGTGTTGACATTTTAGTATGCTATTCTCAGCTCGTTAACTCTGCTTGCCATTGAAGCATAACACAGGGTCCAACATGCATCCTAAGACACTATTTAAAAGACATTACTGTTGTTGTCATTTATGGATTTTAAATAGTTGATTTGGCGTGTGTTTTGCTAAATTATGCATTTACTAACACTTCCGCATGGTTTTCAAGTTTGAACTCTGTTTGGTTTTGTTTTAAATGTGACAGATAGTGTCGTTCTGAGTAAATAGTGACTGTGTGTAGAGAATGTAATGAAGAGGCTGATGCAACCCAAACATCCAATGTCTATCCTGCATGTTGCACAAGTGCATTAAAGAAGAATGCTTAGGAAGTTTCACACAAACAATAGAAATATTCTTAGTGTGAAATCTTCCGAAGCCAAGACCAATATCTTCCAAAGCCAAAGATGAAGTATTCCGAAGCTTCAGAGACAAAGTCTTCCGAAGCCTCAACTCATGAAGACAGATTTCTTCCGAAGACTTTTAACATGTGCTTTATCTGATGCATTGTTCCATAAAGCTGGACACCTTTCCGCTACATCTCTGTAAAGTCACCAACTTACATGAGTTGGTAAAAAGGTCCATGCTTTTGGTAACTATACATTGAGCTCTTGAGTGTGTAAACTTTTTACTTCATATACTTTATTCTTTTTGTAATAGATAAGGATGTGAGCTATGGCATGTGATAGTCACTAGTCAAAAGGCAATCTGCCTTTTGACTCTACAATTGATTTTGTTTGTGTCTAGTCAATTGTATCCAGCTGGCTTTCAATGTATATCCGGCTGTAGGATGTAATATAAGTATTCCTTGTTCTTGTATCTTTCCTTTATGCTTTGTAATACTTGTAATAGAACTTGAGAATGCAATATACTGCATCCTTGAAAACCAAACACTTGTGTTCTCTTGTTTTGTCTCTTGCTTATTACTTGTGTTAATAGTGTCATACTTATGGTTAATCCAGTCTTACTGTTTGATTAAGTTTGGTTATTCTCCTCTTTGTGTTGTTGTGTTGTAAGTGACCCCCTTCACCGGTCCTGCATTTGGTATCAGAGCTTTCCAGGCTCTTGATATAAGATCTCACCATCTTAAGATCCCTCACACATACAAATACTAAACTTTTCAAATGGCAACCATTTCCAAAACTGATATGGAAACTGGTACCATGAATAAGTCCCCACTGATCACTTTTGATGACTTTGATACCTGGTGCCTGTGAATGAAAGGTTTCATCAGGTCTCTAGACTCAAGAATGTGGTAGTCTGTTAAGAATGGACCTTTCATACCTAACACCCCCTCTGCTACTGGTGCTGGTATGATCCCGAAGGATTTGGCTAACTACTCTGATGAAGATAGGAAGAGAGTAGAGATTGATAGAAAAGCCATGACAACCTTCAAACTGCCCTTCCAAACTCTGTGTATGGAGGTTCCAAGAGGTGCAAAATAGCTAAGCAGTTGTGGGATGCACTGAAACTAATGTATGAGGAATATTCTTAAGCCATGGAGAACAAGAAGGATCTCCTGAAGCAGCAGTTTGAAAACTTCACCTTCAAAACAGGAGAAACCATGACTCATCAATACTTCGGGTATGTTGAGATTGTGGATACCCTTATGGATGGAGGAGTTCCTCTTGAGAACAGAGACATTGTAAGGAAGTTCATGTCCTCACTTCCTAGGCAGTGGACACACTACTGTGTGGTGATCAGGAGGACTGAAAATCTCAAAACTC
>BJCM01089143.1:0-24320 GCA_018326385.1 Flaveria bidentis | reverse complement strand
TGCTCGGCAGTGCTCGGCAGTTAGGGTTGGCGGTCGATGGTCGGGATCGTCGTCGATAGTGTCGGTTGGCGGTGGGTGGGGTGGTAGGTGGCGATTAGTGGTGGAGACGGGGGTCGGTGGAATTTGAAATCCTTTAACATTTGGAATGATTTTGAAATCCTTCATTGAAAGGTATTTGAGAGAATTAACTCCAATTTCAATTCCAATTCCTTTATCAACTAAACACGTGTAAAATGTAATTCAAATTTTAATTCCACGAATTCCTACCAACCAAACACAATGATTAGTGGAATTTAGATTTCAATTCCAATTCAAAATCCTTCCACCTAGAGAGGGAATTTGAAATCCCACAACCAAGAGAATTGAAGTAAAATATTCACTTGGGTTTATATTTCATTACCCATTCAAACATAATTTTACTTGAAAATTATACTAGTTTTTCAATTCTATTCCATTTCATTCGATTCTTCCAACCAAACACTCTCTAAGTGTTTACGAATTCATTACATTTATCATGCCCTAAAGACAACATCCTTACAGGTATGTTAAATTTGATGTTGTTATATATATATTCTCTTTATAAATAATTAACTTGTTATACTTTCCCTTTTAATTTTCACATAGATAAAATTCAAACCTTTGCCTAAGTTTCACAATTGGCTAATAGGACTTAACAACTTGTTTGATCTATACAATGGGTACTCGAGCAAACCCGTAGAAAGGAAAAACCCGGTTTAATCTCCCCCTCTCTACTCTCAAATGTATTTTTGGCGGTTTGGTGTGATCCGTTAGGCATATAAAGTTGTACCATAATATTGAACGTGAATCTATCAGATAAGCTAGTGTAGAGGTTATTGTGATGCACGACTATAATGATGCGTGAAGTTAACTAGCAGAAAGACCAGTTAACTATAATAAAGAAATAAATCAAAAAGTTTATCATAGGATTAAGGGAGAGATTACAACAAGTTTTAATAAAATTACTAGAGATATTTATCCTCCTTCCCTTATTTAATAAACTCCAAGTCTAAACATATTATTTTACTAGGTTAAAGCTCATGTATTATATGGGTTGGAATAAATAAAACATATCAAAATCATTAATTTTATTAAAAATCTTTATCTTTTAGATGTTATTAGTCATTGGTGAAAACAAATATAATGAATATTTAAAATTTATAATAAATAATCAAATTAGAAATTATAACTTTATATTTAAAGATATAATATGTCTGAAATCATATAATTTAGTAGATATTAATAAATTATTGGAATAAGAATATTTATATTTTAGATGTTTAATAGTTTAGTTTACTTATTTAAAATAATTATTATTTAATATAAGAGAGACAAGCAACACAAATATAGATATATTTGTTTTAATATATTTTAATGAAAAAAAGAAAGTCAAATTGATTGTTTTTATAATTTTCGTATTTATTATGAAAGATGTGGGAAATTATTTTTTTTATATGCTAAAATGATGATACGTGCCATTGATATGTTATAATGATAACACATGTCTAAAAATCTTCTTTTATTATATGTTATAGATTTCATTCCGCATCAATCCTCACAAAAATATTAAGGGGCGTTTGGTTGAAAGGAATAAAATGGAATGAAATTGAGAAATTAGTATAATTATCAAGTAAAATTATGTTTGAGTGAGTAATGAAATGCAAACCCAATGAAATGTTTCACCTTAAATTCATTTGGTTGTGTAATTTTAAAATCATTTCACCTAAAGAGTGAATTTGAAATCACACAACCAAAAAAATTTGAGGTGAAACATTCTCTTGCGTTTTATATTTCATTACTCACTCAAACATAATTTTACTTAAAAATTATATTAGTTTATCAATTCCATTTTATTACATTATTTGCAACCAAACGTTTCCTTGTAAAGTTATAGTTTTTAACTTTACAAGTTTAGAAAAAGAAACAGGAGGATTTAATCTAAAACTTCTAAACCCGTTTTTTATAATATAGATAAATAAATTTGTAAGATAACTGGTTGGAAGAAGATAAGTGACCATAGCAAAACAACAAAACTTCACATTACTGGTAGGGTTACCGTTTTAGAGAGAGAAAGAGTGTGTGTTTGAGTGTGTGTTTTAGAGAGAGAAAGTGGAAAGTTTAACTTTTGTATTGGTGGTACCTGCAATGGCTCCCCACTCTTCTGCTCCTTTCTTCTGTCTTTCACTCTCTTCATCTTCCTCACATCTCTCTGCATAACGACTTACTCTCAGTCTCAATTCCTTCCACTATCACAGCACATGCCTTAATCATCCAACCACCAACATGTTCCCGCTAAACCTCTGATTTGTTGCCGATCGGGAGTTGTTTATGTAAAGTTGTTAATGTGTTTGCACTTGCAACATTAATGGAGCTGCAATTGAAGGTAGGTACACAGGACGTTTTGATTTGCAGTATTTAGGGTTTTATTGCTGTTTGCTGCTGAGAATGAGATAGAAAGCCTGTGGTACGAAATCATTGTGGTTTCAGGTTTTTCGAATTCAAGTCGCTGTACTCTTAAGGCATGCGCTATGTATGTACTATATTCCCTTTTTTGACCTAATCTCGTGTTTCTCTTCGGTTTGTAGTGTTCTAGATGATTATTGTTCGGTGTTTTTATGCATTTGAAGTGTGTACGTTCATAGAGGTTGTTTGAATCTGCCTGATGTATTGTCATGATTTGGTTATGACACAGAGTATATGCAGAGGTAGACAAGGGGCCTAATTAAGGAAGCTATTGTTGGTGATTTTAGAGCTATTTTTGAAGGTTAGAAGTCTAGATAGTGGAGTGCAAGCATGGGGGAGGTAGAAAAGGGTGTGAACCCTCAACTATGGCATGCGTGTGCCGGTGGTTTGATTCAAATGCCTTCGCTGAATTCGAATGTGTACTATTTCCCTCAGGGTCATGCTGAACATGCACTTGCTGATGTCGATTTTAGAGGAATACCTAGGGTTCCGGCTTTCATTCTTTGCAGGGTGATTGATGTTAAGTTTAAGGCAGATTTAGAAACGGATGTGGTTTATGCGAAAATTAGGTTGGTTCCGGTAGGAAATGGTGATGTCTGTTACAGTGGTGATGTTGAAGATGGGGGTGTGGTAGGGGCGGGGGCTAATTCTTCGGAGAAACCTTGTTCATTTGCAAAAACTTTAACTCAATCTGATGCCAACAATGGTGGGGGGTTCTCTGTGCCTCGTTATTGTGCAGAGACGATATTTCCTCGTTTGGATTATTTGGTTGACCCCCCTGTTCAGACAGTTATAGCTAGGGATGTTCATGGGGAGATTTGGAAGTTTAGGCATATCTATAGGGGGACTCCTAGAAGGCATCTTCTGACAACCGGGTGGAGTACTTTTGTGAACCACAAAAGACTAGTTGCTGGGGATTCCATTGTGTTTGTGAGGACGGAGAATGGAGATCTTTGTGTTGGAATTAGACGGGCTAAGAGAGGGGGAGTTAGTGGTTCTGTTACCCAATCTGGTTGGAGTTCATATTCTGGAAACTCTGCTTCTTTCTATGGCGGGGGTTCTTCCTTCTTGCATGACAATGAGAGCAACTTTGTAAGAAATGGCAGTAATAGGAGCATCTATTCTGGTGGAAATGGGAAAGTGAAACCTGAAGATGTTATCGAAGCTACAACTCTTGCTGCCAATGGTCAACCGTTTGATGTTGTTTATTACCCACGTGCAAGCACTCCAGAATTTTGTGTGAAAGCTTCTTCTTTGACTGCTTCATTAAGCAGGCAATGGTGTCCTGGATTGAGGTTCAAAATGGCCTTTGAAACAGAAGATTCGTCACGTATAAGCTGGTTCATGGGAACTGTATCTTCTGTTGATGTTGCTGATCCTTTTCATTGGCCTCATTCTCCATGGCGGCTTCTACAGGTAACATATATATATTTTTAAATCCTATAATGTGTTCTTCCCTCCCATGCATCGTTGCATTCTGTTAGCATTTTAGGATGAATGTGTTTGAGCATTTTAATTATATTGATGTGTAACATGCCATGTCATTGATTGTTGAAATTTAAGGTTACATCTTGATTATTTGATCATGATGCAGGTTAGTTGGGATGAACCTGATTTATTGCAAAATGTGAAGAGAGTAAGTCCATGGCTAGTTGAAGTGGTGTCAAGTATGCCACTTGTTCAGCTCTCACCTTTCTCTCCACAGAGAAAGAAGTTACGATTACCACAACCCCCAGATTTTCCTCGGGCCGATACCCAAACCCACGATCCCCCCACCTCCTTTTCAAGCAATCCCCTTAGTTCTTTTTCAAGCATTCAGGGAGCCAGGCATGCTCAATTTGGGATCCCATTTTTGGATCTCAACCTTACCACCCACAAACTTCAGTTGGGTCTTTTTCCTTCCACTCACAACCACCTTGATCCACACACATATGATGGTGGTGGCAATGGCAATGACAGTGATGATGATTTGTCATGCTTGCTCACCATGGGAACTTCTAGTCCTAAGCTGGACAAAAGTGATGAGAGTGTAAAGAGACCTCTGTTTTTACTGTTTGGTCAGCCAATACACATTGACCATGACATGGATTCACAAAGCCCAGTGAATGCAAATCATACCAACCATGAATTGGATAGTGGTCACTGCAAAGTGTTTCTGGGATCAGAAGATGTTGGGAGAACACTTGACCTTACTGTCCTCGAGTCTTATGCACAACTCAATGGAGCACTGACAAACTTGTTAGGAATTGAAACATGTGGAAATTCCAGTCAAGTGATGTATAAAGATTCAACAGGTGATGTCAAACGAATTGGTGATGAACCATTCAGGTATACTTGTATCTCATCTGGTAATTCAATACTTATAGCCTTTCACCTATGTTATTAATATTTGTTTTGGTCCAGTGAATTTGTGAGAAAAGCTAGAAGGCTGACAATTCCATTGGATGCATGCAACCATGGTGATACAAGGTAAAAAAGAAAAAGAATGATTATTTCCTTTCTTCAATTGCAATTATGCTTATTTTTATAACTTTTATGGAGCCATGTAATGTGTATAATGTTATTTTCTGGTTTATCTTGTCCCTATTTGTTTTGTTGCAGAAAATGGAATATAAGCCTGCAAAGTGGTGAACATGGAGTCGACTCTTCGACCCATCAGGCAGGCCCTATGACCATATTTGCATAGCAGTGTAATGTTGCATTGCATTTAACTTTTGTTAAGACTGTTGGTTAGCAAGTTCTTGGTTTATGTTACTAGTGTAGTAAACAAGATGTTGACATGATGCCTAATATGATTTTCGTGTTACATAAATATTCTCTCTACATTTTCAGTTCGTTTTTGTTTGCTATATAACATATAATACCTCTGTACCACCTGATTTAGTTGGTTGGTTGCTAGTAACAGGAGTGTGCTCTTAAACAAAAGATATGATAATTGCTATGAACTTGTGATATCCATTCACTTCTGCTCTCGTTTCTTTGTTGATGGCTGGTTTTGAAATTGGCTTCATATGCTTTTCTGGCACATGTTTTCAATCTCGTATGTATTGCCTGAATTGCATTGAGTTGATTAAGAATTTTAGCTGTAAAAAAAGTTGATTAAGAAAATTAAGTAGTCTTGGTGCCTGAAAATCTGTCTAGATGAATAAGCCGGTAAAAAAGTACCAAATTGATATCAAGTTATCAAGATTTATAATTATAACGTAAACATTAATTGAGCAGTTCCATTATGGTCCCAAACCGTGCCCATACCTGACCCGGTGTCCCAGTTTACAGCACCCATTACTGGATCCTACACATCATACCCAGATTTGACTCATCATACACCAGCCCACATGGAGCAGTATGAGACTATGAGAAACGTGACGAAGTAACGCCGTTGACAGTTATCTGTTATATTCAACGCTTTTGGTATATGCTTTGTGTAAAAACCTTAGGAATCATGAGAAAAAAGGTTAGAACTATCGCAAACTTTGATTTACACGAATTCTCACATTGAGTAGAGGTAAAATAATCACCTCTCACTATGACGAGACTAATAGTGTCTTGTTTCACAGATACACTAGGCCTAGGGTGCTCATCTCCATATCTACGAATCACTAATCCGGATTCCTATCCAGTTGGATTCACATCTGAGCAATAATAATAATAACGATGATGTATAATTTAGATTAATCGTAAGTTTTAATATTAAATTTGTGTTATTCTTATAACCTAACTATTGACGGTTAAGATAGTTAATGACATTTAAATGACCCACCTGTTAGAGTTAATGTATATAAAAAGTTTCTCTCATTCTCTTCTCTCTTCAAAATCATCCATGACCCATATCACAAGATCCCAACAAATGAAGAGACGTCTGGATTCATCACTCTACAAAAATACAAACAACATATATCGAAATGCAACGTGATGGATGGTCAAAAAAAATTTAATAATAATTCGTTTTGCAGACAAGCGATATTATTGAAGTTATGCCCAAGTCTTTTAATCATCTAGAAAAACAGAGTATACACACACACACACATGTTCTCTGTCATACTCATCAGAGAACAAATGTTTTACTCAAACTTTAATCCATTGCCATGTGCAAATAGATAGATACATACATACCTACGTACGTACAACCACCTGTTACCAACTGAGGTGAGGTGTTGTGTCTGTTTCACAGCTCACACAAGATATTCATATTAATTAATCAACACAAGATCATTATACATGTGATTCACACAATCAGGCAAAAATTGGATGTACATATTCAATAACCAATTACAACTCAAGCATCAATAGGTCATCAATCCACTCCAGTGCACCAACTATGCAAAACACTTATTATTGAAATCATCAATTACAAGAAACAACATCACTTGACATTCATCATCGAACACGAAGTCACGAACTAATAATATAATTTAGTTGTAATAGAGCTCGAGTCCCATGCCATCATGAATCTCATAATCCTGAAGGGTGATGTGATCCTTATAGATGGTGTACCACTTCTGAATCCTGATCTTATCGGCTCTGGTTCCGGTTTGAGCCGCTACAAGCTTCTTGAGGTCTCCGATGGTGTCGTCTTCGTTGCATTTCACTCGAACCTTCTTCCCCAGCCTGTCGTTCAACACCACCTCGATCATCTTCTTCGATGAGATTCGATTTGATTTGATTCGAGTAATACGAAAGATGTTAACCCTAATGCGTGAGATTTGATCGTGTGAAAATAGGACGATTGGGATTTTGATTTTTGTGGACGCGTAAACGATTCTGGAATTCTCCGGAAACTTCTTGCCACGCAAGAAAAAAAAAGATGTTAGAATCTATGTCTTTAGAATATAAAAGTTTATTGAA
This sequence comes from Flaveria bidentis, assembly GCA_018326385.1. Lineage (NCBI taxonomy): Eukaryota > Viridiplantae > Streptophyta > Magnoliopsida > Asterales > Asteraceae > Flaveria > Flaveria bidentis. The sequence continues at coordinate 16,994 of BJCM01089143.1, read as the reverse complement.
AATAGACCTCTAAATTTATATCTCTTGAATAAGATATATTGACTTAAATTAAATTAAAATCATTTTTTAGAATAACAACTTACGTACCTATCTAATTTATAATATACTAACTATCAACTTCTTTATGTATTTTAGGTTGTAATATGTGTATGGTGGGTTGTATCATCTTTTGTCTTTTTTTTTGTTATTTAACTTTTCTATTTTAAACTAATACTTTTACAATTTAATTCTTAACAATTTTTACTATCAACTTTGGTTTCCTATATTTTTTATCTTTTATAAAATTTTTGTATGTACGCTTTCGCCGATAATGATAATCAAATATTACAACTTTCGCCGATAATGATCAGCGACTTTCTTGTATGTACGCTTGCTATCAACCGACTCCTGAAATTCTTCAATCATATACCTCGATGGTCGTTTAACCTGGGATCTGTCACGTAAGCCTAAAGAAACAAGTTTTATTACTAACATTCTGCTTATAATTTATTATGTGAAGAGAATATAGATTATGATTCAGAAGGTAACTTCAACCAATATATGTAGCATATAACTTCAGAATCAAATAAAGGACAAGATTCAGGGTGAGAAACTAAACTTTTAGAACTCTTCCACATAGCCAAGTAACCTGTCAAGCAATCATGCAAACGGAGTCATTTCTTAGAGCCACGGATGATATTATTGAATCCCATGGGGTTGGATCAATTGCGTCATTTTCATATACTCGATTATTTGATTAAAATGTTTGGAGTACCTTTTCTCTTCCTTCTTATTTGATTAAAATGTTTGCGTCATCTATTGGGTACCATCTTTGATCTTACATGTTATGTTTTGTAGCTTGCTGGTTCTGCTGTATCTTAGAAGCATATACACAACAGGTGAACAGTTCAGTTCTGAAAACATGATAGGTAGGATTGCGGAAGTTTCACTTGGGAACATATGCTCTTTATTTTAAAACCAATTTCAGCATTATTATGGTCCAAATTCTAAACCTGACTCGAAGGGAGAGTCGATAAATTACAATTTAACTCCCAACTTAGGACTAGCGTTATGCTTTCATGCCCGGAGAGTGAGAGTTGTGGTGTGGGTTAAACTGTTAAAGGTTGTGAAACACCACTCCCCCTTAAGCGTTAAGAAGATGCCCTTGAAAATTTTAACAAGCGTAAGTCGGATTTTGGATTTTGATCATTGTTAAACTGTAGCAACACTAAAAATATCAACATAAGTTTTATAAATTTTCTAAAACGAAACTAAGTACATATATAAATGATGAAATGTTATTTTTATCAAGTATTTTATTTAAAATAAATATTAACGCTATTCGTTTATAAAAAACGTATAACATATATAAATAAAATAAAATAGGTGGTTGAGAATTAAAAACATTAAATGCAAAACATAATTAAACAATGGTCTTACAGCTACTTTAAATGCAAAACATAATTTAAAAACAATTGAAAGACTGATGGTTAAACTCAACCCATCTAAGCCCTTGAAAAAATGCAACTAAAAACCACATTAAATTAAACAAATCTCCAATTCAATACAAAAAAATAACACCATCACTTCAATATGCACTCCACCGATTTAAAAACATTTTTACATATACCAAAATCGGGAGCTCCAAACCCACCCTGCCAGCAGTTATCTCATACATTGACCAGCGGCGGCGGCGTGCAGAAAGTGAACAATGGCTCACACAAACGACCAGTTGACGAACGAGAAAGCAAGACAATGCACCGTGCTCTCATCCGCAGCAAGAACCTTCCAAGCTATCGCTTGTTCATATGACACATGACGCCCCATTGTTGACATACACATCCCGCCCGGCAAATACGCAAAACCCTAAGAGAAAACAAACATACATTTTTAGATTCTTAAATCAGTAAACAAACAGATTTTATCGCGCCAAAGCACATACCTGCTGCATTATCTTTGCAAATTCTGGAAATAGAGCTTTGCGGCCCGCTTCATCAAACATTTTGTCTAGTGTGATGTCTTGTAACGCCACAAGGGTCGTTTCCAGCATGTCAAGCCCTGCCTGGTTGGCGAAGATAAAAACCGGAAGCGACTGCAAACCAAAACCGACAACTTACTAATCATGTCAAAAAAAACCATGAGCCTAACATGATCATAGTACCTTTAAGGAACAGCATAAAATGGCATCTTGATGCTGCCAAAGATCTTTCAATAACGAGTCCCCAACGACTGAACCTGAAGCTAGCAAATCCGTCCCTAAATGATAGCTGATACAACAAAAGGGACCGTCAAAATACGTTTATTCTCGTTTTATATTATTTTTAAGGTTGTTTTGAGGTAGACGAACTTACGTATAGCTATGGCAGATCCATTGGGCAAGAGTAAGAGCTTCAGGTGAGCTAGGAGACAGCTTAGGGGACACTGATGGACTCAGCCCAGAAGGAGATATAGCCATGGCGACCCTCTGAACTGAGTTGATCACACTACGAACATACTGTCGAGCCATGGTTGCCACACTATCGGCTAGATTATTCTCAAAGGGAAACTGGAACGCGATGATCAAGACCGATCTCATGTTGTCTGAAGAACCATGGTTCGTTGACTGGCCTACCTCGAGACTTGAAGCCAAGTCAAGGGTCCGGTGTGTTGTTCCGATTGCGTCCTTTCGGTCACCCTGGTCAAAAGGTGTTCAGGTCAACAAAAGTCAAGAAAACTTAAAAGGAGCCGAGGGAAATGTGAACTCAACTGGTTTTGGATCCAAAGCTATGATACGGAAACCAGATGGTATAAGGGGCGCATCATCTGGAAACATTTCATCAATTGGAGCAAAAACAAGTTCAGAACAAGCTCCCACTGCATTCTCATCGGTTCCGCTGCATAACTACCGAATATAATCACACCATTAGTAAGCATATTATTACTAATATTTAATAAGAAGCTGATTAAGCACCTGCAAGAGATGAATGTCTCTTGACACAAAAGGATCATCTTGACCAACTGCATGACCTTCAAGTCTAATAACTTCAAGCATCTGTACATAAATCAAATCTTCAAATTCAATATAGAGAATAATTTCACCAAAATCATGTAAAAGCTTATTCAGATAACCAACTACCAAGTATTCCACAAATTAAGAAAATGGTTAATGAATGCAAAATGTTACCTCTTCATGTTCAATTGTCTGGCCAAGCGGCATGATAATCTGGCTACCAGTAAACCTTGTGGGCCGCATCCCCTGATACCCATACGGGCTGGCTTTTACCGAAGCAGCTGAGTAGGCATCAACATTAAAATCAGCCCATTCTGATCGATGCTCACGTAAAAACCGGACCAACACAGCCGGAGGAACATTCTGCCAAAAGAAACAACAAAAATCAAGAGTGATACATTATTCGCATTTTTTATACTGGAAACCGATATAAAACTCACTTGAAACAGCATTGAGGCCTTTGCACAAAGAACTCCTCCAAGAAACGAGAGAGAGCTGGAAGAATTAGTTGAGGTGCTAAGATATTTGGTTGAGTTAACGGAGACTATCACATCTTCAGCACCGTCACAGTTCATCAATGACCATCCGTCGTCATTAAATCCATTAATAGCATCATTGAATCCTCTGAGTACCATTATAAATAATCATTCAGTAATTTTTGACTTTTTCATTCGCATACATATAAGATTTTGACTTTTCCACCATTATATAAAAGGATCTACCTGCTTAATCTATGACTTAAAGTACGCAAGATAGCTGGTTGCCTTCCAAGTCCGTAAACAACTTCTCCGCTCGATTCTTGGGCTATTTGCCTAATATAACGCAACGCCTATATCGATAACCAAAAAGAATTATCATCATTTATGTAACATTAAATAACTAGTTAATAGAACACCTTGGTAATCAAATGATAAAAAGGTTATCTTCTAAAGCAAAACCAAAAAAGAGTCCACTCACTGCAATTGTCATCTTCTGTGCTACAATTTTAGAAGATTCATAAAGTGGGCGAAGAACCTCGGGAGCACTCCATGGCTGCAAAATAAAAAATATTTTTATAAATATTTTTTCTTAAAAACGGGCCAATACGACGCAAAAAAGTCTAGTTTTTACCTCAAGGTTAAGGTGATCAACTATGTGAATAATCGAACCGCCACCATCACACGGCCTAATAAGGTAGCCACTCGGAAGCATTTCACCTCTTACAAATTGGGACGCAGCTACAGCATTTGTGCCACCACCAGAGCCCGAAAGGGATCTTTCACACACCTTAAAGAGCAACTTGTGCATCAGAACTAAATTCCAAAGAAGTTATTGGTGAATTGGGAAAGGTATAATAAATGTACCACAAGACTGCCATTTTCTAAACTTGTAGTGTATCTCAGAGTCCAAAAATCTCGTGCTGGAGCCAGTGTGGTTGGAGCATAGACCTAAATGCAAATTTAAAGATCAAATAATTAGTTTTAGCCAATATAATACATTATCTAAAAGATAAAACTACAGAAATTCACCTGCGTATAAACAAGTTCAATAGTTCCACCGTTTCCAGCAGGTAACATTGTGTAAACTTCAAGATTTCGGCAGTCTCGAAACCAAGATGTACGATCTTTAAGGATCTCCACAATCTAAAATCAAATCAAAGATAAACAATTATGGATATTGGCATCAAACTTCAAAAGTTCAAATTACCGTGTAAAACATAACAGATTAATACAATGGTCTTACCTTTGTGGGCTCTAAACTTACAAGACCGCAGGCTCTAGCTGCCACTCCACTGCAACTCTGTGAAATGGCAAAGATCCCAACCGAATCCGGACCAGGCTGCAACATAACCAACAAAAGATAAAGTAATAATCAAATCACAATTACACATATATGTATGCACATATATACACATCTATTTGAGGAGGGGTGACAGAAACCTTCATCCCAGGCATCTGGACCCAATCAACAGCAGTTCCTGTAGCCTTTGAAAGGAACTCTGTCAAAGTTTCCTCTGCTATCGCGAGGAGTCTACCAAATGTACACAATGTAATAAGATTAACTAACATTTTAACAACGAATAACTTTTAAAGATTGTTATAAGATCGGTTAATTGTAATTACCCAGCTGGGTTATTAGCATCTCTGAGAGAATGCTGGGGAGTGGTAACCACAGAATCACAGCTCGCATCTGTAACCGCTGAAGCCTGCAGTGAATTACACAATATATATGATAAAGATAGACAAGATAAAATATGATCAAATATTAAAATGTTTTAGAGTTTTACAAGTAACAGCTTACAGTGTGCAACTGCTGGCGCATATACCCGTTTTCATATACAAGCTGAGACACCTGTTTCTGCAGGCGATCATTCTCCTCCATCAACAGTTTGTTCATGGCAGACAATTTTCGATTCACCATTTGGAGTCTAGAAGCTTCTTTTCTCTGTTTCTCTCGACATCTGATTTGGAAATAACAACACCCAAAACTAACAGATCAAAAATAATTCACTACAAAACTTGTAAACCATCAAATATGTTAAATCAAGAGAATTATAATCACATATGGGCCATGATTGTCAAATCAATCCTCTTTGTCCCATCCTTGATTGCAATCAACATAATGAAATCTTGAAATTTATAATGTTAAATCAAGAAAATTAGAGGCAACCTTGTTTTTCTTCAATTATTACACCACACAAAGAAAGATTAATACCCTGGTGTTATTTCAAGAAACATGGTTATAAGATCAAATCCAGAAATTAGACATACAGCATATACACAAATAAATAAAAAGTAAAAATGCCCATTTTAGATATAAAAAAAACTTATTAATCCAGCTGATATATCAAATTATCAACATATAAATCTCAGATTCAAGAATCAAGAATCAGGTGCATGGTACTAGATTCATGTAAAAGAAAGATCTATGTGCATCTAATGACAAAATTAACAACATATCAAATCAAAAACAAAACTAATACAACAAATAAACTATTTCTTCACCTGCGATTCTGAAACCAGACTTTGATTTGTTTGGGTTCTATGTTGGACAAAATAGGGCATTCTCTAATCAACTGTTGCCTCTTCAAAGAACTTGGTTTTGGGCACTCGGCATAAACCCTCTCTAAAGCTTCAACCTGTTCAGCAGTATACCTAACATATTTCCCATTATCCAACTGGTGTTTCATGCTGCTGCTGCTACTGCTGGTCTCCCTCTGCTGTTGATGTTGAACCACCATCGCCATTTTACACCAAAGTCACGAGAAAAAGACTCAAGTATGTGACTTGTGGTTCTTTGAAGAAATGAGGTAAAAGAAGGAAAAAGAGAACAAAAACAGGGGATTAAAGAGACAAATTATCACACAAAAGAAGAAGAACCCTTTGCTTTTTGGAGGATTTTGGGTTCATATACAGACAAAAATTCTAGGTTTTTTCCCCAAAAATTCACTGGGTTCACAATGCTTTTTTTCTTAGTTACCCAAATCAAACTTCAGTCTTTGAAACAAGAAAAGGAAAAGAAAAGGTGCTTCACTCACTCTGTTTCTGTTTCTGTTTATTTTGTAAAACAGCCTGTGAAATCTATCTATTTTCCATAAATAAAAGAGAAAAAACTACACAAACAACGAAATTGAAGATGAAAAGATTCTGAAAACTTGCAGGAAAGTGAAAAATCTTGAAGATTTGAACAAGATTAAGAAGGGGCTAAGGCTCTGTTTCTTGGGTTTCTTGGTGTGAAGAACAAGAGATCCAGCAGATGAGTGAGAGTGAAACCCTAAACATTTTTGTTTGAGTTGTTGAGGGGAAGAAAAGAGAGAGAGAGAGAGAGAGAGAGAGAGAGAGAGAGAGAGAGAGAGAGAGAGAGATTGGGGGTGGAGTTATGTTTTGGTTTGCTCGGAAATCGAAAATGACAGGGTTATATGCTTCTGGTGCGCCCTGTCTCGACCCAGCCTTTGGTTTGTAGTATTATCATATCTTTGTTTATTTATATTTCTTTATATCATCATCAACTTTTTATTAAAATATCAATATCAATTAATTAAAAATAAAAGTCGTGTTATATAAAAATAAAAGGGTCTTAGATTCTTGTTTTTTGCTTGTAGATTATGGTCTAAGGAAGGTTGAGAAGCTGGATTGTTGTACTTCTTTTATTTTCGATTAGATTAGCAACTTAAAATCATATATATTTAAATGTTGTGTAATAATACAATTCATGCATGATCCCTTGTATTTAAATGTGTTAAACAGGTTTGTAGGAAATTTTTTTGTTACAAAACTGATAGCTCATTTGATATGAATATATTTTATGTATTTATTATAAAATCAAGAAATTATATGTATTAGAGTTAGGTTTACGGGTAGTCTTTGTGATATGTTCAAGTTACGATTTTGTTCATCAAATTTGAAAAACTATAAATTCAGTCTTAAATTATGCAAGAATTTAACAAGTTTGTTCTCTAGGTTGGATAAAGATTAATTTTTTTACCAAATTTTTTAAAATGATTGAGATGTCCTTATGATAGAGTAAAAATCTAATTTTTCAAAGTTTTTTAGACCTACCCTACCATCATTGTCGCCCGACCTCCATCGTCACCATTGCCCACTGACCTTAACCATCTCTGTTGTTGGTCGACCTCCACCATTGCCACTGTCTGCCGACCTCCACCTTCTATCCCTCTTTCCCCCTCTCCCTCTCCCGACCCCACCCCCTATAAGTGTGTGCGTGTGTTTTATGATAAAATGATAAAAACCAACATTGTTGGGGGGCAAAGATCAGGGCTACCACACAAACCCTTCGACCCCTAGCATATCTAACGAACAAAATGACACCATATAGATTCGGTATGTGTCGTGTGTGCAATCCCCTTTGACCGCAACCAAAAAACCTTCACCCGACGGCCTCGTCCGCTGGTTTTGCCTAACAACCATCCCCCCCCCCCTTGTTGAGCTAGAATCATTCTTGCCAAACAGGGGGTTTGGATCAAGCGATGTGGTGATCAGTTGAGTTAAGTAAAAGGGGCTCAACCTTGGGTGTGGAAGTGATTAACGGTGACCCGAGGTGGTGTGGTGATGGATAGGTTTGGGGCAAGGAGTGAAAATAGATAAAGAATAAATGTAGGAAAATATGAGGTATTGGGGTGTATTATATTAAAAATTATTTTTAGTTTATGATTTTTTAGGATATTTTAATAATGTCACACTGTTTAATAAACATTGTTAACTATTTAGGAACCAAATTTATTACATTTATGCATAATTGGATTCTTCTTGGAATTTTTCCAACTTGAATACCAAAACTATTATTTGAACATAATACAAAGGCTATACTTGTACATAGCTCTACATATTAAGGGGGCATTTGGTTAAAATAAATGGAATGAAATTGAGAAACTAATATGATTTTTAAGTAAAATTGTATTTGAGTGAACAATTAAAAGTAAACACAAAAGAATATTTCACCTAAAATTCCTTTGGTTGTGGGATTTCAAAATCTTTTTACTTAGAGAGAGAATTTAAAATCTCACAACCAAACAAATTCAAGGTGAAACATTTCATTGGGTTGTACATTTCATTATTAACTAAAACATAATTTACTTGAAATTATATTAGTTTCTCAATTCAATTTCATTTCTTGCAATCAAACGTCTCTAAAAAATGTAAGCGGTGAATAGTGTCTGCAACACACCCTTTTTGTCCCATGAATGTATTTTTCTTTTTGTTATGTTTCTTGTATTTTTTTACGTATATTTGTTTTTCGGGGTAACTTTGTAAAATATTAATCAAAATTTTAAAGTGTTCTAATTAAGTAACTCAAGTTTTAAAAGTGTTCCAATTAGATCAATCAGTTTTTATATTTTGTATACAAATTACTAGTCAAAACATGTTTTTTAGCATGTTATACTTTTGGTTTCAGTTAGAAAATAGTTTTTCTATCTTTTTATGCTGACATGGAACGTTGACGTAAATTTTAGATAATTTTTATTTTTTTCATAATTAACATGTTTTTTTTTATTTTTTAATATAGTTTTATATATTGAAAATTCTAACGATCATGTCTTCTCCATCATTACTTTATTGACATAAAAAAATTTGGTAATGACTTGATTTTATCGTTTTATGGTTCAATTTGAAAAAAGTATGCATGAGTAACTAAATTAGAACACTTTTGAAATTTAATTACTATTCTGTGTCATTTTTTCTTTGTTTTTTTCTTATAATCTTCAAATTGCAGTTTTGTTTTTATATTATGAATATACAGTTGTAACGTGTTTATTTTTTATTTATATTTTGGCCCATGAATGTATTCTACTTGCGGTTTTGTTTTTTTCTTATAATCTTATAATTATACCTTTTTCTTTGAATTCACTTGTTGTTTCTTAATGCTATTTTACAGTAATTATTATTAGCATTACGTCTTAATTTAATTAACATTTTGTTATAACTTATATTGAACTAGATATATCCACCTTCGCGTCATAATCTCAAATATTATAAGGCGAACACCAAACACGTAGCAATAACGGTTATTCCCGTAAACTCTAAGACACCAAGAAGTCTGATTACAAACCCAAATTACAATAATGTCTACACATTTAAAAAAAACCAAAACAACGGGGAAAAAACCAAAACAAAGGGGGAAAAACCAAAACAAAAAAGCACAAAATCTGGGTTGGATACAACCTCAAACCCGAGACGTCGACAAGGACATGATTCTGAGTATTAAAACATAAATAAAAGGCATGTCATGACAATATTCCCTACATCGTAAAACCCTTATGTGTACCCAGTCGTAAAATTGAACGTCACTCGGTCATAAACCAAAAGTGTATTTTGTTATTAAAAACGTACTACATCGTAAAAAAACAATTCCTACTCCGTTGTAAAACCCGAAAGCATACTCCGTCGTAAAATTAAGTGACACAAAACCCGAATACGAGCGCATATTCAACGATGAAATTTAAAATTTACAAAAACATAAGTTGAAAAAAAAATTCCTAACTCAAACGGAAACACTTGAAACTTTAAGGTTAAATTGAAAAAACTAAAAAATGCTAACCCAAACAAAAAAACTTAAAAGCTTTGGGGTTCAATCGTAAAATCTAAAAACCAAAACTTTCCATGTTGTCCATTCATATATACGTAATCATATTTTATAATTTAAATTTATTTAAAATAAAAACGTCAAAACGTGTGCCATAACCTGATAATAGATTTAACTCGTAATGAAACATCAATTATTTGTTGCGCTTCTTTTTTAATTTAATATATTACTTCTTGCAAATGGGATAAAAAATACCCTTCTGATAGCAAACCACTAAGAGCTTGTTAAAATTAGTTTCTAGAATTAAAATTATCACATCTAAAATTCTATTTCGTTGATCACCAAACACAATTAAAATTAGCAAAATTATTCACATTCATTGAAATTCAGTTACTTTCACTTTTGCATGAAAATATTTAACAATACAATACAATGTAAAATAACATTTCAATTTCATTAATAAATGTATCAACAAAAAAACTTATTAATTTTAACAAAATTCATTCTAGTTCCAACTAAAATTCAATTTTCAATTATTCTATAGCATGTTTTACGAACCAAACAACCCTTAAATTAACATCTACCACAATATCTCTTACTCTCTTCTCTCGATCTGTTTACGACATAATCAAATGGTGTTGAGTGTTATTAGTTATTTTATGCAATTTTCTTTATATAAATTTTCATTTCTCAAAACACGTTTTAGAGCATTCACAATTCATCTCTCATTCTTATTTTTATAATTACACTAAAAACATCTATTTTTTTTTCTATTCTTTTCAATTAAATAATATTTTTTCATATTTTTATCATTATTTTTTATCTTCCATCCACCCACAACCACTTTTAAAATATTAATTTTTTATATGGGAGTTGTACCATGATTCTCCAAATACGAGGGAATCACGAATATGGAAAATCACGATACAACCCCCATAAATTTTATTTCTCCTTTGTTCACAATCATTCACAACCATCCTTTGTAATATATGATACCCACTCATATAAAAATAGGATAGGAGCTGTGAATATCGTAGGTTTCATCGTTATTTTATGATTTTTTATTAATCATTTAGTGAGAGAAATGTTTTTCTTATAAAAGAAATCTTAATCATAAATTTTCACAAACTACACGTTGGACAGCATGTCGTTCCTTATGGTCTAATATTTAGTTTAATTATACATAAAAGATAAAATATATCCATAGACAACCTCTATTATACTTTCTTGAATCAATTGGGTGATTTATGTATTTTGATATTTGATTAAACATTGGTATAAGTAAAATCATTATGTAATTTAAATCAGTATTTTAATCGTTTACATAATTATCTCATGTTTATAAATTAACATACGATGTACTTAACTTGAGATCGAGAAGCCACTAATTATGAATTATCGGTTAAAACCTACTTGGTATCATAATATTAAATCATGCTCTTAGGGGATGTTTGTTTTTGGGCTGACCCGGTTGACCGGCTGACTCGGTCAGCGGGTCAGCCCGTTTGATTTTAGCTTCGAGCCCGACTGATCATGTCTTCATTGCTGACCCAAATCTTGAAAAAAGTTGTTGACCGACTGACTTGCGCCTCCTCGCGACCCGCAGCCCACCGCCCCCTCGCGATCCGTAGGCACTGCATTCAGCACCGCCTTTATGTACGTTGGATTGCGGTGGTGGTCGGAAGTGTACGGTGACAGTGGTGGTTTGTGGTGGTTCCGACTGGGATGTGACTCCATTGGGTTTTGTTTCTTAAATACTAAATTGATTTGATTCTAGTCAGATATCGAATCAAACAGCCAAGTTTTAGTTAGATGCATACCCAGTCAGAATTTCTAATTGGGTCAGCTTCTGACTCAACCAGATCTTACTGAGTTAGTTTAATCAAACAGTCCCGTACTATCAACGTATTGATTTAATGTAACATGGCAATAATATTTAAAGCATTCACAACTCACTTTTCATCTCTATCATTATAATTACATTATATTTTGTCTTTCTTTTACTTTCAATTAAATAATATTTTTATACATTTATGATTATATTTACACTCTCCTCTACTTATAACCACTTTTATTAAATATTAAAAATTTAATAAAGATGAACAATATTTTACAAAATATAGAAATAAACAATAACATATTCTCTATCATTCACTCACAAACTACTAATAATCATTATTTATAATATAGAAAACGCACTCGTACATATAGCATGGACAATGAATACTCTTAATAATATTTAAAATTATCTTTTATGTACGTATTGGATGTATTACAATAACTTAAGGGCATATCTCCTATTAGCAATTATATTTGACATTTAACGGGGGTTGAGTTTTTTTTACCAAAAGAGTGTTTGTGGAAAATTTATTTACCAGGTGATTTTGAAAATATTTACCAAAATTGGTGGTTTTTTTAAAGAAACTCTTACCTCTAGTTGTATTGGATAAAAAAAAATTTTATTTAAAAAATAATCATTAAGAAAGCAAAAATAAGATGTTCTAAAACGTTTTTTGTCTAACTAATTTATCAGTGCAAAAATTTTGAAGTCTTTTTTGTTCTAAAAAGTAGACGTTTGCAAAAAATTGAAGGTTTTTTGTTCTAAAATTTGACCAACAAAAACATTTGACGTCTGGCGCTAAATTTAGTTTTCCAATTCTTTTGCTAACAGTAAAACTTTTCTTTCATTTTTATATGTATTTAATAGTTCAATTTTTTAAGCGTTTAACTTAACTTAATTATTAAATAATTTTAATAATTTTATATCTTTTGGCTATAAAGAACCCTTTACAATTAATATAAAGTTATAATTAATTTCAAGATATTCATAGATTTTGTTAGGAGTTGGGGCATAAATGGTATTTGATATTAAGTTTTTATACTTAATTTTGATTTCGTAAGTTTAATTTAAAATAAATTTAAAATAGAGATAAGTAGTTATTTTAAGTTTATTTGGAGTTTAAAAAATTTTTTCCAAAAAGAATTAGGAGATGTGAGAAAAATTTTAAAAACACCCATTATGGTAAATAATTTTCAAATCATTCATTTTGGTGAATAATTTTTCCACAAACACCATTTTGAAAAAAAAAAACTCGAAGTACGATGCCAAGTATGTGACATGCCAGAGAGTGAGTACGATGTATTTATACGTCAAGATATTTGTGCACTAATTAAGGCGAGCCATATTTTTCGTTTATGAGCGTTGTATAATGTGTTTCTAATAGAAGTAATACAAAATAGGTCCTTTTGTAATTATTTTTTTTAACATACCAAATAATACGCAATGGTGTGACAACAACCAATGCTTTGAGACAGATGTGTGGCAACAATGTGAAAGTAGGAAGTTTTATCAACGACGTTTGGCTTTTAAGAGCATTGAGTGTTGAGTTAACAACAACAAACATTTCTTTATTTCGTTAGCAAGTGGGGATACCCGTGGTCACTATGATGGTACCATGCTAGAGATGCCACTCACGTAGTGAGGGATAGAGTATGATATTTTTTTGCCTATGGTTTACGAAAAAAAATAGATAATGAAGAAATATGAATGCGAATGACATTTACGTTGTTATATTGCTATTATAGACAATGTCATGCCAAATATTAGATTATAAAGTCGTGACCCATGTCATATTTTTTACCACCTTAATGTATTTATTATTTATAAACTAGTTATCCTAAATATTAGAGTATATATTGTTATATTTATTGAAAATGTATGTATTTATAGATGAGATTATTTCTTCACAATTAGAGGAGAAGAACTTTGTATATATAGGGAGATTTTGTTAATGAAAGATGAAGGAGTGATTTACCAATTCTATCATGGTATCACGAGACTAAACTCTAGCCGCCCTCCCCTTCCCTGCGCAATCCTCTTCACCGTCATCGCCGTTCTCTCCGACGGTCATTTTTTTTCTCCTCAATCTCCCTTCCATTCTTAACCCTTGTATTCCTCATATCCTCTAACCTATGGAGAACAAACTCTATCTAGCAGTCACACTCTATAACATAAAGAATTTTATCCCTATCACTGTTGAGCTTGAATCCTCTCAGTATGCTTCTTGGGCTGAGCTTTTCCGCATTCACTGCAAAGCCTATATGGCCTACGAACACCTTACGCAAAAGAAACCCATCAAACCTGCCACTCCCTTCAAACCCGCTACCACCTTCGATTCCAAACCCAAACAACCTCCACCACCTTCTGCCTCGTCCTCGTCTGACTCATGAGAACGCATCGACTCCATTGTACTTCAGTGGATATACAGTACAATCTCAAACGACCTCCTCCACACCATACTCAAACCTAACACAACCGCATACGATGCTTGGCACACTCTCGCTGACATCTTCCAAGACAACAAAGCCACCCGCATAATACATCTTACAAACAAATTCACAAACACCCATATTGACACCTTTCCCAATGCCGCAGCCTATAGCCAACAATTGAAGATGATTTCCGATCAACTTGCCAACGTCGGGAAGGTCATCCTGGACGTAGACCTTTTCATGAAGTTAATCACGGGCCTCAACGAACAATATAGTTCATTTGATATGGTATTACAACAAACCAATCCTCTTTCGAGTTTTTATCATGCCCGCTCCCGTCTCCTCGTGGAAGAATCACGTAAGGTGGAGACCACACAAGCCGCGGCTTCAGCCGCCGACACCGCTTTGCAGGCCGCCTCCCAACACACTTCTCCCCACAACAGTTCATCTTCGGATCGCAATAGGGGTCGTGGTCGGTCCCGGGGTGGTGGTTGTGGTCGGTCCTATTCAAACAGAGGGGGTGCTCGTGGTACTTAAAATACCTCCTGTCATCAAATTCACCAAACTATTCCTCATAGTGGCCTTCCCCTTTTCCATTATATCCCATCCCATGGTACCCGTGGCCCACTCCCCCATGTCCCTACCCTACCCAACCACTTTCACTAGCCTAGCCCACTTCTGCGACCAACACTGGCAGCGGCATTCTAGGCCCGGGGCCCAATCAGGCGTACACTGCATACCAGGCCACCAACATTGAGCAGGCGTTATATTCGATGTCGATGAATCCTACTCAAGAGCTTGTTATGGACACCGGGGATACCACTCATATGACCAACAACACGGGTAATTTTCAGTCTTTTTTTAATACTAGCATTAAAGAAAATATACTTGTTGGTAATGGCACAACGGTTCCGGTCCGTGGACATGGCATATCCACCCTCCCGCCACCGTTTCCTCCCCTAAAACTCAAACACGTTCTTTATGCACCAAATTTAATTAAAAACTTAATTTCAGTTCGTTGTCTCACGACTGATAATTCCGTTTCCATTGAATTTGATGCCTTTGGTTTTCTTGTGAAGGATTACAAGACCAGAATGCCAATCCTTCGGTGCAACAGCATCGGTGACCTCTACACTTTTCAATCTTCCACCTCTTCGAGCTTTGCACCTCATTCCACATTTGCTGTTGTTTCTCAAGACCTATGGCATCGTCGACAAGGCCACCCAGGAAATAATTTGTTGCATTGTTTGAAAAACTCTAATGTTCTTTCTTTTGTTAATTCTAGCAAACATGTTTGTCATCCTTGTGTTTTTGGGAAATCTATTCGTTTACCATTTCATGCATCCACAAATAATACACAACGTTTATCTGATATCATACATAGTGATTTGTGGACATATCAAGTTATGAGTTCTTCGGGGCATCGTTATTATGTTCTCTTTTTAGATGACTTTACTAACTTATTATGGACATACCTGATATCTCACAAATCACAAGTTTACTCAGTTTTTCTAAATTTTTATAAACACATTGAAACACAATTTGAACGAAAATCAAGACATTTCAATGTGATAATTGAACCGAATATGTAAACAATGTTTTTAAACAATTTTGTGCTCAACACGAAATGCTTTTCCGACTATCTTGCCCCTACACTTCTTCCCAAAACGACAAGGCGGAACACAAGATTCGTTCAATTAACAATATCTTGCGCACCCTCCTCGCTCAATCGGCATTGCCACCATCTTTTTGGCATCATGCTCTTGACCTTTCCACCTACCTTCACAATTTCTTACCTAGTAAACAACACCATATTCTCACACCCACTCGACTACTCTACAATCGTGCACCCACCTATGACCATTTACGGGTTTTCGGGTGTCTTTGCTTCCCCTTTTTACCCTCCGCCACTTTCCACAAGTTAGCCAATCACTCAATGCCTTGTGTTTTCCTTGGGTACCATTCTAACCACCGTGGCTATAAATGTCTAAACCTTCAAACCAACCAAATACTCATCAACCGTCATGTCGTGTTTGACGAAGACATTTTTTCATATGCCATGAACCATTCTCCTATCACTCCCAAACCCTCTTATGACTTCCTCTCAAACACCTCTACCCTACTTCACCCCACCTTGTGGCCCTTGATACAAAATTCCCCACCTACTTATCATCTCCACACCACCCCACCCTCATTCCAACACTCCACGGCCCAGGCCCAGCCTACCATTTCAGCGGCCCAACCCAAATTTTCCTTTTCCTCACCCATTTTAGCTATTGTTCCCAACCCTCCAACCCCACCGTTTCACGTTACACCACATTCTCACATATCCGCCCAGCCCATGATTCACCCAACTTGTCATCCGCCATTTTTCCAAGTTAAAACCCAAACCCGAACTCATTTTGAGCTTCCATTATTAATTTACTTAATAAATGGATCAAATACATTAAATATGTAATCAACTTTTTGATTGATAAATAATTTTTTTTCATAAATTTATAAGGTTAATTAATCATATTACAACAAATAACTAAATGGAAAAGACTCATTAAAACTTATAAAGTTATAAAATAAATTTTAATAAACTTATAAAGTTTTATTAGTAATTATGAATTTTAAATACTGAAAATAAATAATCAAATTATAAAGTTTACAAGTTTTATAAAAGTTATAAAGATTAACAAATAAATAATTTGATTGATTATTCAAATTGGTTTTATAAAGTCTATAAATA
>BJCM01089140.1:0-21145 GCA_018326385.1 Flaveria bidentis | reverse complement strand
AATTGTAGAGTCAAAAGGCAGATTGCCTTTTGACTTGTGACTATGACATGCCATAGCTCACATCCTTATCTATTATAAAAAGGATAAAGTATATAAAGTAGAAAGTTACAGACTCAAGACCTTAATGTACAGTTACCAAAAGCATGGACTTTTTCACCAACTTATGTAAGTTGGTGACTTGCAGAGATGCAGCGGAAAGGTATCCAACTTTATGGAACAGTACATCAGATAAAGCATGTTACTAAAAGTCTTCGGAAGAAATCTGTCTTCATGAGTTGAAGCTTTGGAAGACTTTGTCTCTGAGGCTTCGGAAGACTTCATGTTTGGCTTCGGAAGATATTGGTCTTGGCTTTGGAAGATTTCACACTTAGAGTATTTTCTGTTTCATGTGTGAAACTTTTTTAGCATTCTTCTTCAATGTACTTGTGCAGCATGCAGGATAGACTTAAGATGTTTAGGTTGCATCATCCTCTTCATTAATCTCTACATTAAGTTTAACAAACAAGATTTTTATAAACAATAAAGTTGTATAAGAAAATCTTACAACAAATATTTAAAAATAAAACTATTTAGATAAGAGATTTAAAAATAGTATACTTGTTTTATCTCTTGAACAGTATTTATATATAATTTTATATATATCTTATATTAAAATATCGTATGTAACTTTTCACATTTATTACTAACTATAATCCGTTTAATAAATGAGTTTCTAGACTATCTATTGATAGATATTAATAAAAGAAGATTTTTTTGTCACTTGTCATCTTCTTAAACCACCTTTTTTATACTTGTCACTTTTTTAAATATCTTTACTTTATTTTCCCTCCAAAAGGATATTAAAGTAATTTAAACACTCAAATAATTTCTCTCTCTCTTCATAAAAATTAATTTGGTTAATTAATACATTTTTCTTTATCATCTACATTTTTTTAAAATAAAACTATGCTTTTAAAAATATTTTTTTAAGAAAATTAAAATTCATATTTTATCTAAAACATTGTCCTTTTAAAACAAAATATTTTAAATCAAACATTTTTTTAAAATAACTATAAAAAATATGGATTTTTTTAAAAGTAGTCTTATTAAAACATCCAGAATAGTTAGAAACTTAAGTTGAACAAACAATACTTTTATAAACAATAAAGTTGTATAAGAAAATCTTACAACAAATATTTAAAAATAAAACTATTTAGATAAGAGATTTAAAAATAGTATACTTGTTTTATTTCTTGAACAAGTATGTATATATAATTGTATACATATCTTATATTAAAATATAGTATGTAACTTTTTATGTTTATTACTAACTATAATATGTTTAATAAATGAATTTCTAGATTATCTATCGATAGATATTAATAAAAGAAGGTTCATTTTGTCACTTGTCATCTTCTTAAACCACATTTTAGATACGTGACACTTTTTTAAACATTCTCATTTTATTTTTCCTCCAAAAAGGTATTAAAGTAATTTAAACACTCAAATAATTTATCTCTCTTCATAAAAATTAATTTGATTAATTAATATATTTTTCTCTCTCATCTACATTTTTTTAAAATCAAACTATATTTTTGAAAATAAATTTCTTTAAGAAAATTAAAATTCATATTTTATCTAAAACATTGTCCTTTTAAAACAAAATATTTTAAATCAAACATTTTTTAAAATAATTATAAAAAATAAGAACATTTCTAAAAGTAGTTTTATTAAAACATCCATAATAATTAGAAACTTAAGTTTAATAAACAAAACTTTTATAAACAATAAAATTGTATAAGAAAAACTTACAACAAATATTTAAAAATAAAACTATTTAGATAAGAAATTTAAAACTAGTATATTTGTTTTAAAAAGTAATATATTTAAAAAGTTACTAATTAATATAGTATATAATGGGTTCATGGTTGTAAATGAGGTATAATCTTTTTATAAATGAGTTAACATGTTGACAGGTGGTAATATACTTGTAGGGAAGGGAACAAATGGTAATTTTTTTATTGCGATAACCCGATTTAACCAATCAAGACCAATAAGCCCGTAATTTTTTTATTAGAATAACATTATTACACTTATTAAACACTATTTTATGTTATCTATATGTGTAAATTCATATAAATTTGATAAATGTGATAATATTTATAGGTGTATGTGTAATTTATATTTGTCTTAACTTTCTTACAGTTGTGAATTTACACATATAAATAAAAAAACATGATGTGTTATAAGTGAAAGAATGTTATTCCAACAAAAAATTATGATTTTGATTAATCTCTATGGGTTAACATAGGTTATCACAATAAAAGATGGTTAACATTCATTCTTAACCTTATAGTTATAAACAACTTAAATAAGTTGCAAATGAATTGATGGTAAAATATATACAACTAGAAGTTCCCCACACGCTTGACGACGATTTGCTCTTGGTATATTGTTTTATTCAAAATGAATACGGTTAATGCAAGCTAACGTTTATGATTGAGTAGACAAATACAACTAGAAAACATTTCTAGAAATATGAGTATAACAATTGATAGTAACATAGTCGTCTGATAGCTAGTCTAACGATTAATATAAATATGATCGCATTGTTAAAAACCTTAATATGGTAAATAAAGCATTGACATTTAAGGCTTAGAATTGGTAATTTGTTGTGGCTACAAACTATAAATGGTTGTCACACAAAAACAATGCATATCTTTTTAGTATCATCAAAACCTCCAAGTATATGAAATCAATTTAATATCATGACACATACTGTTTATTCATTATCATAGTCTTATTAGGGTACAAGTATATCAACATCAAAATTTACTATATATGAATCATAAACAATGATGTTCATAGGTTCACCATCATCCAAGTAGTCAAAGCTACAAGAAAAAACGTTTATAGCTTTGACTAAGCAACATTATGAATCATCTAGCCAATGTAAGCGACAAAAAAATCAGGGTTTAAACCAATTAACATTGAACGGTGACCCAAAGCACATCT
Source organism: Flaveria bidentis (assembly GCA_018326385.1). Lineage (NCBI taxonomy): Eukaryota > Viridiplantae > Streptophyta > Magnoliopsida > Asterales > Asteraceae > Flaveria > Flaveria bidentis. The sequence continues at coordinate 18,151 of BJCM01089140.1, read as the reverse complement.
CAAATAAGCATAGCCTCACCATTGTCGACTAAATCTAAGCCTTGAGATAAATTAGGGCTTTAGGTAGCAATATTAATTGATTGCTTTTACAAAAACCTAGATGGACATAGTTTTAGAATAATTGACACATCAACGGGTGCAAAATAACACAAACATAAGATTGGACTACAAAGTACAAATCCAAACACATCTCTAGATAATTACAAACTTCCATGGATAATATTACCTAGTATTGCCAACATCTTTGTCATTTAACCAATTGGCAAATTGAATTAGAGTTTAAACCAATCACGTTAGATGATAGCTTTAACAAAGTCTAAAATAAGCATAGGCTCAACTTCATCGCCCTAGTTTAAGACCTAAAATAAAACATTTAACAACTTAAATGATAATAGGCTTAACATCATCAAACCAATGACAGAAGCAAAATAACACACACACACCATTATCAGACCACTAATCCAAGCACGTCTTACATTATCAAATCTTCTCATCATCAACCTAACATGAATCACAAGCGATCACCAACAAATAACGTACCATTAGATGACAACTTCAACAACATCTCATATAAACATAGGATTAGCATAATCAAACCAACAACACATACAATAACACACATATCATAATCAAGGTACAAATTCAAACACACCTTAAATGAACTATAAGTCAGCATCGTCAGTTAATAACCACGAAAAGAGGAAAACCCATAAAGAGAAATAAACTAAAAAGGAGATCAAAGACGAAGTAAGATCAACATAGTCACCGCCACAGGAGAACACCAGAAAAGATAACTCTTGGCAGCACCTTAGGATCTTTGCCCTCATTCCCTCTCGATAGTTTTCTCTCGTTTATTGAATATAGAGCAAGATCAACCTAGTCTTTGGCATGAGATCCCCCCCACACTACATATGGAAATGTTGTCATTTTTTACTTACGTTGCGAATGAGTTTCCCCCCTGCGCTATGCGGCTTGAGGTTGGCCATTATCGTCTCGACTTATCAAAACAATAATAGTGAATATCGAAACCAATTCTGAAAATACATTCTCTCGTAATCTGTTTGGTTCGTCATAATACAGTAACAATAATTGCATTCGCTATAGCTTACAACACAAAAATACTTGATTTTGAATAAAATTTGTTTTCAAAAAAATTTATATTGAAACATAGAAAAATAGCTAAAGACAATTGCATATTTCATTTCTTAAAAAGTTAATAAGCGAAAATTACTACATAAAAACAATGTTATTAAAAAAATTACCTTTAAGCGTGAATTTAATACATGATTGTGAAAATTAAAATTAAGAAAAATAAACTCATAAACTTTTACAAAAAAATAAAAATAAACTTTAGTATTAGTATGTAAGACAGGAAAAGTGTTTTATTTCTGTGCTTGTATTCAGAGTTATATATAATTAAGTAACTTTAATAATTTATAAGACAGTAAAAAAGATAAAAAGACATAAAAAATAGCATGTTTTACTTAAGATTTTTATTTATTAGTATAAAGATTTGTCCAAATATATGTTTTTATTCAGCCACGTAAAAATGCATGTTATAAAATATATTGGAATTTCTCATAAATAAATAAAGGGTCTTAATAAATGGACACTCCATTTTATAAATCGACACCCACCTATACGCGTATGGGTTCATACGCGGTGTATAGGGTCGAATACACTAAAAACGAGGAAAATTCAGGGGAGGCTGTTAGAGAGCTATACGCCCCCATATAGCCCTATACGACCCCCTTATACGACACATATAGGGCTATACGACGCGTATAGCGAATTTCGACACTGACTACGATGAAAAATTCAGGGGAACTGTCAGAGAGCTATACGCCCCATATAGCCCTATACGACACATATAACCCTATACTACACATACAACCTTATACGTCCCCCCTTTATACGACGCGTATGGGACTATACGACACGTATAGAAATTTTGGGGTGTTAGTTGTAAAATATTAGGGTGTTAATTTAAAATATTGGGGTATTGATTTAAAATATTGAGGTATTGATTTAAAATATTGGGGTGTCTATTTAACTAATCCTTAAATAATAATAAAAACATTTATAACTAAAATAGCTTACATTCAACTTTTATGGTTAACATGTTCTACTGATGACTAGGATACATCAACATCAGCAACATCACATCATGACATGTATGTATGCACATCATAATACACATACATACACATACACATAAACATACATAGAAGGTGTACGTCCACGTGCCCTAGCTCTCGTCGCGTGGGATTCTTGTTCATACATCACGTGGCACGGCGCTGCTTTACTGTTATCCACCTACTTTTGCTTTCTTTCTTTTCTTTTTCTTTTCCTTTTTTCTTTTCATCTTTATATTTATTTTAAGTTTTTAATAACAGCAATGATTTTATAGAAAACAACCAGTAACAAAAGATGCAAAAGTTACATATTAAAGTACGCAACTGGATTACAACACCATTCCGAACAAAGTTAGATTGCAAAGAGTAGTTGTATTTTTAATATAACAAAATACAAGAAGAAATTTTCCATCGACCATGTTTAAAGACGAACAATTCTTCTGTTTTAATCGTAATAAGTTTCTAGCGTTCCACAACAATCAAATTTTAATACAAATTTATTTTTTAATGTTTTTTCTTATATATAATCCTAGGGAAGTCTTAATCATATAAGATAACTCTAATATGTTGCAAGGTTAAGAAATAGCAATGCCACTCCACATGAGTAACCATCTCTAGGTCTCGATTAGGAACTTAAAAGAAAAAGAAAGATGATCGCCCTTCTCATTGGCCATATGAAAAAGAGGCAACTAATTGGACCACTAACGCGTCACTGGCTTATCTGATCATCTCCATTACTCGAGTACAAAACCTTGGGGCATAAATCGACACGTCTCGAAAGGAAAGCTCGTACATTAGTCCGTCCCTACCAGTTCGAACTTGAGAACACCGTCTTAGATGAAAAAACCCTCTGGTACAATCTGTAACCTCTTATTTTTTTGTCACATGAACCAAAGACTTCTTATCTTAATAAAATTTTACGGTATCTAACTCAATCACTTAAGATAAAGATCACTAGTACTAATAGAAGTTATATGATTATGATATTTAGACATTTTTAATTCAACTAAAAGATCAAGTGTTTAAATCTTGTGTAATACGCTAAACGTAATTAACTTAAACAAACTAGGACTCTAGGGGTGTTATAAAAATTATTTAATTTACTTATTAATAATTGTGATTATTATTCCCGGGAAACGCGGGGGCAAAAGCGTAAAAACACCAAGTATGAACGCGGGCAAGGAAAGCCGTTGAAGGGCAATTCCGGAAAAATTGTTTTAGAAGTTTACGGTCTGCTGTCCAGTAAACAGACACTCCCACACACACACTTTCTCTCTCCTCCACCTTCTTCAATTCATTCTCTCTCACACACATACACACACACAGTGGTATTTGTTAGATGATTTGGTCGATACCTGTTAAGAGAGAGGGGTTACTGACTCACTTTCACTTCTCCATAATATTACTCTGTTTTTTCTTTTCTTAAAATACACACAATTCATCATCATCATCTTCTTCTTCTTCTTCTTCTTCTTCTTCTTCTTCTTCATTCTTTCTCTCAATCGATTACTGCTTCTTTCGCACATGGAAGCGGTTCCGGCGACGGCGACGGTGGATGATTGTTGTGTGAAAGTGGCCGTACATATACGGCCGCTTATCGGAGATGAAAAGCTTCAAGGCTGTAGTGAATGCGTCACCGTCGTACCTGGAAAGCCTCAGGTCAATACTCAATAGTTTCATTATCATTCATGCATTCATATAATGTCAGTTGGAATGTGTGGAATTGCTCTTTTAGTTTGCACCGTCGGTTGATTTTTTGTTTGGTTGGGGATCTGGTAGATCTGAGTGTGAATTGATGCGATTGCTTGGGGTTTGATTGATTGATTGATTGATTCTGGTTGTGGTAATATAGCAGGAGTGGAAATTGAGTGGTTCATTTGATGTTTTGGTTTGGGAGAATTGGAAATGATGGAGAAATTGATGCATGTTGTGCGATAGAGGAGTGATTCATATGATTATGAGATTAAGTGTGTGTTATTGGTAATGGTGTTTGCTGGAAATGATTTTGTTTCATAAATTGGGGAATTACTTGCATAGATATGATTTATTTTCGTGTTTGAATGGTAATTTGGAAGATGGTTTAATACAGAACCAAAATTAGGTAAGAGCTGCAACAAGCGTATATACTAACAATCTTTGGTTGTATTGCAGGTGCAACTTGGTACACATTCTTTCACTTTTGATCATGTGTATGGTAGCACTGGTTCCCCATCATCAGCCATGTTTGAAGAGTGTGTTTCTCCTCTTGTTGATGGTCTGTTCCAAGGATATAATGCTACTGTTCTAGCTTATGGCCAGGTATATCTGTAGTAAACAAGTTATCTAATAATAAGAATCCCTCAGATAATAGTCTCATATTTAGGTAGTCTGATTCAGAACCACATCATCCAACCACTAGAAATCGATCATTGTGATAGGACTTGACTTTTTTAACCTTACAGACGGGTTCGGGCAAGACGTACACCATGGGTAGTGGATTCAAAGATGGTGGCCAAACAGGGCTTATCCCTCAAGCCATGAATGCGTTATTCAACAAGATTGAATCTTTGCAGGATCAAGTAGAGTTCCAATTGCATGTTTCCTTCATTGAGGTGTTTAGACGTTTCTTTCATCTTTAATATGTGATACCGAAAATAGTGTTCGTAGTAAAAAGTTTAATTAAATGTTTTTCTTGTTAAGATTTTAAAAGAAGAAGTACGAGACTTGTTGGATAACAAATCTGAGCTAACAAATGGGCAGAACGGGAAAATGAACATTCCCGGGAAACCACCAATACAAATTCGTGAAACATCCAATGGTGTCATAACGCTTGCGGGTACTACAGAATGTAGTGTTAAAACCCTAAAAGAAATGACTGATTGCCTGGAGCATGGATCATTGAGCAGAGCAACCGGGAGCACAAATATGAACAATCAATCAAGGTTAGTGCCCATATATATTTTATATTTCCTTGAAAATTCCTTAAGAAATTTGCAAGAATTGCTCTTCACTTGGTGCATTTTGAACTCTTTATGCAGCCGTTCACACGCAATATTTACAATCACATTAGAACAAATGAGCAAGCCAAACTCAAATGATTCTATGTGTGATGAATATCTTTGTGCCAAGTTGCATTTGGTTGACCTTGCTGGTTCAGAACGAGCTAAAAGAACGGGTTCTGATGGCATGCGGTTCAAAGAAGGTGGGTAAAGATGGTAGATAGAATACGTTAATTTGGATTGTGTTTTATCTCAAATGGGTCAAATAAGAAATAGCTTAAAGGTCAATGGGTTAAGGAGTCGAAGAGGCTACAATTCGCCCAGAGTCTAATTTCTTGTTAATAATAAATGATGTGTTTCAACGCAAATCCATTTGTGGCGGTTACTAAAACCGCCAAACAAGCCAATCATGTGACTTATAGTTATTATATATATTCAATATTGCAAATGTATCTGATAATTTACATTTATTGAATAGGAGTTCATATTAACAAGGGTCTTCTTGCACTTGGAAATGTCATTAGTGCCCTTGGTGATGAGAAAAAACGGAAAGAAGGCGCTCATGTACCATACAGAGATAGTAAACTTACTCGTCTCTTGCAGGTTGGACATTATTATCCAATATTATAGACTGCAACAAGATTATGGCTTTTGATTTAATCATTGTTTTTCCAAACTTGCAGGACTCACTTGGTGGAAACAGCAGAACTGTAATGATAGGTAACATCTCCCGTCATAGTTTTAAGGGGGTGTTTGGAATATCAATTTGTTAAATACAAATCCGAACACTCTAAGTCTTGTTTGTTCTTCATCTTATTAAATTTTCTCCATTTCCAGCATGTGTTAGTCCTGCTGATATAAATGCAGAGGAAACTCTCAACACATTAAAGTACGCAAACCGTGCTCGGAATATCCAAAATAAGCCAGTGGTAAGAGTATATTGTATGCTTTTTTTTCTTTTTAGTTCTCTAGAGGGGTTCAACCCATTTATGAGTAAACATTAATATTAAACGGGTCAAATAGGGAAGCTATAAAAGTCAGCTAAAACAGAGATCAAAGCAAAATTGTTTGAAAGTGAACCCTAAGTGTATTTAAAATGTATTTAAAATGCATGAACCTCCTACATCGTCTTATTATTAGATCATCCATATTAAGTAACACATTACTTGTTTATATAATTAAAGGAAAGAAATGAAAAATGTGTTTTGCAGTTTGGTTCAACCCAACCACTTTTGGCCCTTACTAAAAAGTACCATTTAGACCTGCTACCCAACATGCCTGCTATAACATTACTTTTAAACCAATGAACAGGTGAATAGGGATCCAGTGTCCAATGAAATGTTGAAGATGCGTCAACAATTAGAGTGCTTGCAAGCAGAACTTTGTGCTCGTGGTGGAGATTCTTCTGTTGAATTACAGGTTGAATAAAATTAAAGAACACTATCATTACAGTTGCATTACAAATGTTGTAACTTTATTTTCTATTTTATTTATAAGTCATTGTGACATAAACCTTAACCAGGGTCTTCGGGAGCGGATTGCTTGGCTTGAAGCTACTAATCAAGATCTACGCAGGGAACTGCATGAGTATCGTATAAGAGGCATCGCTATTGATCAATCTGAAAAGGGTTCTTCCAATGTATGTAACCAGTAGCAGTTTCTACATAATAAATTATGCTTCAAGAACTGTATTCTCATTTAACTTGGTAGCAAATAGCAGGTTGGTGATTCCTTTTGCATGAAAAATGAAGGGCTTAAAAGAGGACTGCAAAGTGTGGATTCATCTGATTATCCGATGAGTGAAAGTGGTTGGTTTTCTACCTCGTCTAAATTTAGCTTTGTTGTACGGGAAATTTTAAGTTCGGCTCCAAAACGGGTGGGGTGGCTGACCTGAAACAATCTTTGTCCAAAAGTATTGACTTTTACAGTGATAGTGCGTCAAATGTAAAAAACTTGTATATGAAATTAGTTTTTTTGAATAAAAGGAGTTGGGAGTTTTATGCATTAAAAAGTCACTGTTTGGGCTTCTTTCAACTTGTTTCCTTCTAAGCTAATTTTTTATTTTGCTTTTTTGACCTGCTACAAATCAACCCATTAATATATAAACGAGTTGCCGTTGATGACTATAAATAACATGATTGTATCTAATTTTTGTATTGAAAATACATAGGTGATTCGAGTGCCTTAGAGGAAGAAGCTAAAGAATTGGAACATACCCTTCGCCAAGATTCTATGGGCAAGGAGTTACATGAGTTAAATACACGTTTAGAGCAAAAAGAGGTGGGCAAATTTATTATTTTATTTTATTTTCTGTATGAATTTGTGTATATGAATAATAAAGCATATGAATTATTTATATGTAAACAACTTTTTGTAGTCGGAGATGAGATTATTTGAAGGATCTGATGCCGTGGCTCTTAAGCAACATTTTGGAAGGAAATTATTGGAACTCGAAGAAGAAAAACAGGCAGTGCAGGTAGATATGTGAATATGAACATAAGTATGAGCAAACTTTGCAAGTTTTATCATTGTAAAAAATATCTTTTTATCAATGCAGATAGAGAGGGATCGATTGCTCGCTGAGGTTGAAAACCTTTCGGCTTCTTCAGATGGTCACACACAAAAAATGCAAGATTTACACTTTCACAAATTGAAATCCCTTGAATCACAGGTTAGAAGTCAACAAGATTGTCGGTTGTTTTTAAACTAGTGTACTTTAAAAATATTCTCAAAACTATTGTAATAAAATTTGATTTTTAAAATTGGAAGCTACGCGGATAAACCCTGGTTCTTCTCTCATTCAATTTGATTATAATTTATTTTCTTTTCATGTTTCAATCAAGATATAGTTTAGTTTTCCTGTAGTATCTTGTAATATTTAATATAAATCTAAATATACAGTTTTTGTTATCTTTTTGTCTAGATTCTGATATAAACTTTATTGGAAATTGAGAAGAATTAACATAAAGTATTTTTTAGATATTATGAGACCAAAATAGTTCTAAATTACATGCCCATGTTGATTGAGATGTAGTCAATCTATAATCTTCACTGTAATTATAACAATTTTAAAACATATGCAACTCTCAGATTCAGGAACTTAAGAAGAAACAAGAGAGCCAAGTTCAGCTTTCGAGGCAAAAGCAAAAGAGTGATGAAGCAGCCAAAAAATTACAAGATGAAATACAATTCATCAAGGCACAAAAGGTGAGAAAAGCGAAAGCAATTCGGTGAATATCATATGCACATAACAATCATGAATTGTTCAGGTCATTTTTGTTAGCTAAATGGGTTGATTTAGGTCACTCAAATTATACATTGGGTCAAATTCGGTCACTCATATGAACCCAGCTAACTTAGAGCGGGTCAAAATGGGTCGTTCATATGTTATAATATATTTTATACATATTTATTGTCTGCTAATTTAGATATGGTTGTAGGTTCAACTACAACACAAGATAAAACAAGAAGCTGAACAATTCAGACAGTGGAAAGCATCACGTGAGAAAGAACTGCTACAAGTATATATTTATAGCTTTTCTTGTTCTTACAGTCTACTATTCGAATGATAAAAATAAAATGATTTTTTTTAAATTTAATTTCAGCGTTCTTACAGTCTACTATTCGAATGATAAAAATAAAATGAATTTTTTAAATTTAATTTCAGCTAACAAAGGAAGGGAGGAGGAACGAATATGAAAGACACAAATTGCAAGCTCTTAATCAGCGTCAAAAAATGGTGAGATTTTTTAGTACCTTCTGTATTCATTTTGTTGTTATTCACAGTTGTTAAAATTAAAAGTTATTATTATTATTTGAAATGCTTGTAGGTTCTTCAAAGGAAGACAGAAGAGGCTGCAATGGCAACTAAGAGGCTAAAGGAATTGCTAGAATCCCGCAAGTCTACCCGTGACAACTCAGGTATATTATTGCTGCAACTGACTACTTTTTAGAGTAAATTGCATGTTTTGGTCCCTGTGGTTTGGTATAATTACAGAAATTGTCCCTAGAACTGCCCCTATCTCTTTTATATTCTTGTAATTGAGCTATTGTGCATTACAGTGACTAGCAATGGGAACGGAGCAAATGGACAGGTAAATAACTAGGTGGTGTTATGAAATTTTGATATATTGTATCCGGACTTGATAAAAATCTAAACTGAATCATGATATCTTCTCAGAACAATGAGAAGGCGTTGCAGCGTTGGCTTGATCATGAGCTTGAAGTGATGGTACATGTGCATGAAGTTCGACACGAATATAAGAAACAAAGCCAAGTGTACGCAACCTAAATACTAATAATTTTTAAGGATAATGTATGTAGAGACCACCTAAGTTACTCAACCTTTTTCAATTAATCACCCATTTTAGTATTCAGATAGGCTACCAAAGTACGTATGTTGTGTCATTTATACTAATTTTAACCAAAAACTTGCCACAAATGACATACATGACCTCAAGAGTCAAGGTAGTTAAAAAAATCAGAACTTCAACGAGCTGTCGACATATTACATGCTAAAATTGTATTTTCAAAAAAAAATAAAAAAAGTTGAGGGCATTTTCAGTGTTTGGCATGTCTTTGGTCAAAATGGCGTAAATGACGCAAGATATATACGTGGGTGGCATATAAGGTATTATATATTGTATACTTGGGTGGCGCTATACAAACACTATCCCCATTCCATAATACATATTGAAAATTGTGTTTCATTATTAATTTTATTGGAAAAATATTTATATTCTTTTTCTGCAGTCGCGCTGCACTTGCAGAAGAGCTAGCGGTGCTCAGACAAGTTGATGAATTTGCTTCAAAAGGTGTTAGCCCTCCAAGAGGAAAGAACGGTTCCTCTAGGTATAATTGTAATTTCTTGTACTTCATGCTTTCCTTAAACAATATTTGAGCTATAACTTATGAGAAATCCGACTCATTTGTATAGTAACGGGTCAATGCCAGTTGTATTTTACTAATAAAAACATGTAAGAACAAGAATTAGAAAATTATCAAAATTACAATGTCCTGAATTGTTTGGATTACAAGACATATACACAGACAAACAAACAAACATACTCAAGAAAAATCACACTCATACAGCAAGGTTTAGGGGGAGGGTGATATGAAGGCAAAGCTTACTTTCTATCCCATGTTATAAAGAGGCTCTAGAGGTTTGGATTACAAGAAATTTATTATTTTTAGTATGGTGTAATCTTGGAATCATTTTTTAGGACATTAACTATTTACAAATTGTAAGAAGTGGTTAACATAGTGTTGCCAAGATCAGATCAAGCTGACCACACACTACCCAACCTGCTGAACCACCCATTTTAGCACGTACTTTTGACCAGAGCAACTAATTGAGTGGTATAATTTATGTGTTTAAGGGCATGGTCTTTGTCACCAAATGCAAGAATGGCAAGAATATCTTCATTGGAGAACATGCTAAGCATTTCATCAAATTCACTTGTATCAATGGCTTCACAATTATCTGAGGCAGAAGAACGCGAACGAGCCTTTGTTAGCCGTGGACGTTGGAACCACTTGAGGTCAATGGCAGATGCAAAGAATTTGCTTCAATATATGTTTAATTCTCTTGCACATGCAAGGCAAGCTTAAAAACCACCTTTGTTCTATATTCCTTTAATTTGGCTTGCAAATAATTTCATTTGATGGGCTTATTCTTTCTTTTATGCCAAATAGGTGTCAATCACTGGAAAAGGATCATGAAATGAAGGAAATGGAAGAAGAATTTATGGGATTACTAAGACAGAGTGAATTGAGAAGAAAGGAAGTTGAGAAGGAGCTAAAAGTAAGGGAGCAAACTGTTGCAGCTGCATTGGCTTCATCACCTTCTGTAAGATCACAAATTGTTATTATCATCATTAACATTATTATTAGTAATTTATTTTATAATTCTGCATTACCGTTTGTGGATGCTTTCTTCAGTAAACTAGAAGAATAGGGACCATTAACAAATTGGGTTTTTCTAATTTCACCATATAACCGTTTGTGAAATAAGTTTCATACTAGCTATAACAAGATTAAGTATTAAAAAGTAAAGTAAAATAACCTAATTACCTTTCTTTCATAAGCATGTCCTTTTCATCATTTTTATATCAAGTTTTAAAATTTAAACGACCAGAATTTTGCTAAACACTCACAAACAACTAACAACTTATTATCTCATAATTTCAATTTCCAACAACAAAAGCACATCAACACCTTCTTCTACAACTTGTTCCATCACAACTATAAGATTCCAACTATACAAAATTATTTACGAAACACACATCCAAACACCCTCTTAAGATGCTTAACATTAAAAGAGGAATTTCTCTTATGATTTTAGACATCTAACCTCCCTAAAATACAGGTAAACTCTCATAATTCACTGAAACACGTGGCTGATGAGATGAGTGATCCTTTATCCCCAAGCTCTGTCCCAGCACCCAAACAGCTCAAATACACTGCAGGCATAGCCAATGGTTCAGTCAGGGAATCAGCAGCCTTTCTAGACCACAAACGAAAGGTTTGTTTCATAGTCTTTGTACCTTTGTAGACATGGCAATTTCTACACATTCATTCATGAATGGGGTGATTTGGGTTATGTTATATATCTAACGGGTCAAAACTCGCCAGAATTTTATGTTTAGTGCTTAAAACCATTTTTTAAGAATTACACTACTATTAAAGAATAAAATCTTCGTAATGATATCTGATTATAACCTAAATACCTATTGATAAAATTATTATTTTTGCCAAAAACTATATATATTTTAAGTTAACCCAACCCGTTTCTAACTCTACCAGAAATGACCCATTTTGATTCCTTACCCATTGTTATTTATATCACTTGGTTGTCTTTGGACCAGAATCAAAAGGTTTGTTACATGTTTATTGTTTTATAAATGGAGATTTTGACCCATTTACTTAGGTTTTTTCCTAAAATAGGTCAAATCATTAAGAACTTGCCAGAGTGTATTTTTAATGTATAACGCGTCTTTAGTCGTTTATTTACAAAATTAGATTATTATTCAAAGAATATAAAGAAAAGTTGGATCTTTTGGACAAAAATACGTTCCTTTTTTACCATTACTCAACTCACCCACCCATTTTTCGTCATTTGTTAGTTCCTAATAGCTCTAGTTTTGCTGAAATAATTTCCTTGAAAATACAGATGGTTCCAGTGGGGCAGTTTTCACTAAAGAAGTCGCCATTAGTAGGGAATTCTCCTGGAAAATTGTGGAGGTGGAAGAGGAGTCATCATCAATGGCTACTCCAATTCAAATGGAAATGGCAAAAACCATGGAGACTTTCAGAACTCATAAAACACAGTGATGAAACAATGATGAGATCAAAACCGCGTTCACAAGCTTTACCAGAAGTCGTGTATCATCATCCAAGACACTAAATTCAACAAATTTGGTGTTGTATATTCTGTGGCACTTGTTAATGTCTTTTCTTGTTCATTTTTCTTTTTTGGTTAGTTGTATTGATTATTTAGACGTAGTTGACGTCTGAGTATGAGTGTATAAAGGTTCATTCGTTAAAGATGACAAAAGATACAAACATGTAATTCTTATCATAGAGTGTTATTAATATCCTCTTCTGTGTAAGCCTTTGAACACAACTAACAACATCTTTCAATTGCAAATGGTCCATGTAACCTGTTAGGATGCATTAAGGTTACACCTGATCTTCTCAAGCTATTAGTACAGGGGAAAGGTTGTTTTCAGGCTCCTAGCCAAATTAACGCCCGACTGGACAGATCAGTTAAATCGCAATCTATATTGTTTGCCCCTAGCCGCAAGTAAAGGTGCTTCTTTACGACTTTACTTGCTTAGGCTATTGTTAAGTTTCGCATAACGTATTGATACAAGTGATTAATAAAATCTCTCTGTTAACATTAGCTTGAGAAGTTTCATCCTATCACGGTGTATCATTTTCTGCTCACCCTAAGGATATTTGTTTTTTATATACAACCTCTATTTTAGGAGTCTTAGAATAAATTAAGGTTTTGTTCTTTGTCTATATACTTGTATATTGTATCATACAAAGCATCTGAAGAATAAATCTTTTTTATCTTCATGGAACAAAACAAAACCAACCAGAAATGGCCGATCTTCATTCGTTCAGATATATATACAGCCAAACCAATCCACTACAGATCGGTACAAATGAAGTAAATAGATGAACAATGGATCAGATACGAATGACTATTTGTCATCTATGACCCACCTGTTTACCTTAAGTAAAAAATATTAAATCTTTATTTTGTTATAAGACGTACAAATTTATATATACTTGTAATAACAAACCTTACATGGATCCTAACAATTTACCTCAAAAATAAGATCAGAAAGAAAACTTTACTAGGGAACTCAAGTGCTCGACGAGTATTCTTGATTTATTAAGTTAACGATTTTTGAAATTTTGTATAAATAAAAGTGTCTTTGTTTGTTAAGAATTAGCTCTAAGGCTATTAATCTAATCGTTTTCAGTAGCATTTGAATACTCTTCGGGTCTCTGCTTGAAGTATTCAAAGTTGACCGGTCAAGTATAATCCCAAATCAACTCATTTGTAAGTAAATGAATCAGATGATGCACCACCAAATCATATGAAAAACTCCATTTTTGTAAGACATTATGAGAAAGACCCCACTCCAGATACAAGATGCAAAATTTGATCCGTATGGGTTACAAACGAGTCAACTGGGCTGCAATTTTTTCATCAGCATACAAATAATACCTATGCAACATAGGTGTTTGAGATCATCCATTCGAAGAAAATGAATCAAAGGACTAACCTCATGAAAGTTGTACATCCATTCTTTTATCTTGGTTTATTGTTGCAGATTCAAATCTCATCTTACAGATTCTATTACACCATGAAAGTCACATGCAAAATCTCAGCAACGCCCGCACCAGAAAGCATAGTGCTCATCTTTGCGGTCATTGCTAACAAGACCGCCACACTGTTGACAAACAAAACTGCTGCCATCAGAGAATGCATCAAGCACAACTTGCTTTCTTCCAGTCTCTGCAAGTATTGAAGTTCCAGTAGCGTCTGGTTCAAGAGATGACGGGCCTGGTGTGTTATTAGATGAAGATGCTGCTTCTGGAATTGCATGTAAAGATTCAGCAATAGCAAACTCCGCAAACAACGAAGTGAGCTCATCAGCAGCAGTTGTTTCGTGTATTTTGTTTCTGTAGAGTTCTTTAGCTCGGTTTAGTGCTTGTAAAGCAGCCGCTTCACCTCCTTTGGCTCTCATTGCTGTCACTACCTGTTAAAACAAAGTAATATCATCATGATATAATGCAAGTTTTACATAGCTCTCGTATTGAATCAAAGTCCTACAAAACTAGGGGTATCAATTAGTGAGTTGAATCTTTAAACCAGAACAAAACCCACATCCAATTCGTGTCAAAGACATCAAAACTAACCCGCACATGACTTGTTTAACCCATTTATCTAACCAAGTCAGACACGTTGATAGGTTAGCAGCAGGTTGTAAATGAGTTGTACTCAAGTTAAACGTGTTAAACAGGTTGGTGGGGTTGCAACAAATGGGTTTAACAGGTTGGTGGATCAACCTGTTTAATTAAATGAGTTAAACAAATCAACGGGAACAAGACCCGTTTAATTAGACATGCAACATCTTGAAAAGGACCTGTTTATTGAACGGGTTAGATGTGACAACCCGAAACCTAGTTCTTTTCATATCATTTTCAAGTGAACCATTCCATCCCTGATACAATATCAGATGAACTATTCAACAACATAACAAGTTCATGCCACAATCTAAATTCAAGAACTTTGAATTGCCATAAACGCATTTAATCTGGATCACACTGATGTCAATATGTCATGTTAAACAATTACGAAAGCCAAGAGTCAATTCAGTCTAAAACAAACACAAAAAAAACCCCCCAAACATATTGAATCAATAACAAGAAAAGAATCCGTAATCAAAATACACAACTCTAATCTAACCACAAACTACATTCGAATCTGAAAAACAAGATTGAAAATTTCAAGCTCCAATTACAACAAACAAACAATTTCTACAACTATTAACACAAACGCATTGAAATCGAACTTCCAAAACATCATTACAGATTCGATCATGCTTATTGGCAACAGAACCAATACCAAATTCCACTTTGATCAGATAACACCCGAAAACTCAGATCAAAAGGGGGTATATGAAGCAATCATCAACAACATATTACAAGAAATCAAGTTGAGAATAGTAATTAAAACAAGAATTACCGCTTGAAGAGCTTCAGAAGGTTTGCCCTGATCAATGAGTTGTCGAGCGACAGTGAGTAACCCTCTAACGACTTCAATTGATGAAGACTCCGGCGAACTCGACGGAATCGGCGCCGGCGCCGGCGCCGGCGAAGAAGTCGCCGGAGCATCGGTGTCCATCATATCGACGTCCTTAGCATCCATTGCATTATCTCAGAGTTTGATTCGGTGATTCTGAACCGGAGTTGTGTGTCTAGGTTTTGATTTTTGGGTTCTTGTGAGATTCTTGTTTTGCTTAATACTTTCTAGAAATGAAATTTGTTGTTTTTATTTCTTTTTTAATATTGTAAATGATTATGTTTTTTTCTTATTTGGATTGAAAAATAATGGGTAACAAGATAGTAATTGTTTTACTCGATCTAATACAAATTATAGAACCAATAATTGAAAAGCACGAGAATGTTCTAGTTTCTTGTTAATAAAGCAACCACTCATAAATCAACAAGAATCTCTTAAATCAAGTAAGAGATTATCAAATCAAGAAATCCTCTTTGATTTCAAGAGGTTATTGAATACTATTGGAAATCAAGAAAATAATGGTAGTAAGAAATCACTGACTGGTGATAGAAGATAGATGAAAGAATGTTATTAGGTAAAGTGTAACGAAAGAAGTGATAGGTAAATTATAAAGAGCGCTAAGTTGTTAAAAAAATTAAAATAGTGGCAATCTCTGATTGGGTAGTGACCTCAAGTGTCACACTTTCGCTAATAGCGAAAACATGAGGATGCAACAGATGAGATCGTCACAACATTAGAGGCGTTCTTCGTTTAAGGCCCTGTGTTCTTATCATACTATTTAATTTTAAATTGGAGTTGTGGAGAGGTATTGTTAGTACTATCTGATTTGGACTGGACGTGTCTTTGAATGAATATAATTAAGTTGTTTGGACTTGGACTTAGATTGACTTGGTGCATGTTTTATCTTTAGGTTTAATCATAAGTTTATGTCAGTGTCTATGATTTCTTATGTTGTCATTCACACATTATTATTTAGGGGTGTTTATCGGGTAAGTTAATCGGGTTTCGAGTTAATCGGTTCAGGTTATTCGGGTTTTTTAACGTTGAAATTCTACCCGAAACCCGACCCGAATAACAATCGGTTTCGGGTTATTCAGGTCGGGTTTCATGTACTAAACAAAAGACTCAATTTAGTAGATTTTAATGAGTTTTTATTTGAAATCTTATAATACAAATGGACTTAAATTAGTTTACTTTTATAATTTATAAAATGTTTATATATATATATATATATATATACACACAAACAATTTGATCAATTTGGACAATCTAAACAAGTGTATACATATAATTTACTTAATTATAATATGGATTGATCGGGTTATTTGGATTTCGAGTTATTCGGATTTCGGGTTATTTTGGTTTTTGAGGTTTGAAAGTTTATCCAAAACCCAACCCGAATAAGAATCGGTTTAATCGGTTTTCGGGTTGTTCGGGTAATCGGTTGTTTGGGTCGGGTTTCTTCGGGTACGGGTGGGATCGGATCGGGCGGGCCTACTATTATTTGTATTCTTTACATGATAATTTATTTTGTACTATAAAATCAGTGAACTCACTAACGAATGTTGACTATTTAGAGCACGTCTTTTCAATTAACAATACTTTATGTGCTTGAATCATTAGACGGTTGGTTGGGATTGCTCTCTCAAGAGCAATTAGATAATTATTTGGATAGTTTGGTTTTGAATTATATTTGCTATTTGTTTGGATTGAACTTTAGGTTGGATTTGTATTTGTACTTGGTTGTTTAGGTTTGTACCTTTTGGATTGTTTCTCCATTATGATATGATGTTATGGGATTGACAATACTTGGCAATTGTTCATAACTTGATCCGACTATAGTAAACATGAATAGATTTAGATGCTTGATGATGATAATTATCAAGAACATGAAAAATAGAAACTACAAATCATCAAAATAATCATTTTCTTACTTGTAATGAGTAGATGATCAAAACTTAGATCAATATTCCAACTTGAACACAAGAACAACACCAATATCGAATGAATGAGTGATGATGATGAAGGCCCTTGGCCTGTTCTGTCCATTTTCATTTTGTCTTGTTTTGTGTGTCATTTGAATTTTAGGTTTTTAAATTCATTGAGTCTTTACGATTCCAACAAACTATTATACGACATATTAGTTATTTAAATTCCATTTTTAACCAAATTATGTCTTTTTAGTAGACTTTACGCAAAGTTTACCGTTGTTCGGCTTTTATTGCATTTTCAACGTAAATTTTATGTTTTTACAAAAAGTTCGTGGCTCGATGTTCGCTCAAGAAAAGCTCGGAAAAAGCTTGTATCTAAACGAGCCGGCTTGGCTCGGTTCGAATTCTAAACGAGCCGAACTCGAGCCCAACAAACAGGAGATCTGCATCTTCGCCCATACAACGCTTCGAATGGGGCACATCCAATACTGGTATGGTAGCTGTTATTGTAAGAGAACTCAATCAACGGCAAATGAGTGTCCCAACTACCACCAAAATCGATTACACACGCTCTCAGCATATCTTCTAGCGTTTGTATAGTTCGTTCACTTTGGCCATCTGTTTGAGGATGATAGGCGGTACTCATGTCTAATCGAGTGCCCATCGATTTCTGCAACGTCTGCCAAAATCGCGAAGTAAATCGACTGTCTCGGACGGATATGATTGACACCGGCACCCCGTGCCGTGTCACGACCTCTTTAATGTACAGTCTTGCCAGCTTAT
>BJCM01089135.1:0-20091 GCA_018326385.1 Flaveria bidentis | reverse complement strand
CATTCAAACTTAGTAATATGAAGTTATCATGCGAATGGCCCATGCTAATGGACCATACGCATGAACATCATCATGCGAATGACTTAATCACTTAACTGAACTAGGAGATTGGATCAGTCGTTTGATTATAACATGAGATTGACTCAGTCGCATGACTGAACACTCAATCGTGCGAATGGATTAACCACATGGCTCAATCGCACGACTGAACCATTAGGATGGTTCAGTCGCCCGAATGAGCAACCCTAACCTATAAATACAACCTAATTCGTGGAAAAACAAAAGCATTTAATCCACTTCGACTCCAGACGTACCCTAGCCGTCCAGAAGCCTCTAAGTTCCTACTCCAAGTTCATAGAACGCTGTAGATCGATTCCAAATCGATTCTTGACATTAGATTCAATACATCATTGTGTCTACGTATGTTCTCACTGATTGGATTGCTAATCAAATAGGATTCCGCACTATTTGATTTGGTTTAACATGTTAATCAGTTGGTGTTTTGTTCAAATACTAGATCCTAACACTTTTCTCATCACTTGAACCATGTGGTAAGGTCCAAATGTGAATCTATCCTTGGCTTCTTCCTTTTTAACCTTATATGCATAATGTGTGCTTGCTGGATTGAAATAAAAATCTTTAGCCAAGTGGTTTTGCAGACCATACATTATTCATGTAATGTTAGCTTTTTGGGATTTTAAGGGCTGAGGTTTCTTAATCTTCTTGTCTTCCTCTAGAGCCTTCCCTTTTGACTTCTTATCCTTCGGTAGGATAAGGGTGTTGGTACTACACTCCTTTCCCGAATCAAAGTGCCTACCACCTAGAATCCAGCTAAAATGAAAACACCCTTTTGCTTTGGTCAATCTTCAACATAGACTCAGCTTCTTTCATAGCAGTTCTTCTAGCTGTCTTTGACTGGTTTCTTCTAGCTTTGGTGGATATGGTTGATCATCACATGTAGAAATGGGTTGATTTACTTATTTCTTCCCTATGGTGGCCTCCATTGTTGCATCATTCTTCAACTCAAGTGAAGATGGGTCAACATATGGGACCTCTTGCTCTTCAATACCACACCTTGGTTGTCTAATAGACTCATAAGAGTGTGGTGGAGCAATCTCATTGGTCCCCAACCCACCTGTGTTTTGATAACAAATTTTGGAGTGGAAGGATGATGCAAGAATGGCTTGGAAGTTTTGCTCCAAATAGCATGCTTCCTTGCTTGAACCTCAGCTATTATTAGCTTAGCTTGAGCCTCAGTTTACTTGGATATTAAATCCTTGATTTGAGTTTTGTAATCGGTGTGCTAATGTTTTAAAGAATATACTATTTTCTCTAACTCCTTAGTTTTATGTTCATAGTCAAATACAACCTTCTTAAATTCAACTTTTAAGATGTTTAAGGACTCAATATTAGACTTCATTTCCATTTTATAATCCTGGTACATTTTAACCTTAGCAATACAAGCTGGAGTATAGAGATGATCATATACCTTAGAGTTGTTTGTTCCTACCATGAGTGCCTGAGCAGGGGTGGCATCTTGGACCATAAAGCTCCAATCAACTTCTTGTGCCACAACAGCAGTTTCAGTTGATTTTCTAGTAGCTTTTGGTGTTGAAGGATGTGAAGAGACATGAGCAAATCCCAGGTTTGATTTAGGATCTTTACATTCCTTTGCAAAATGGCCCAACTGGTTACGGTTGTAACATTTGGCCTTTGTCTTGTTAAACCCGTACTTGCTGTTTGTTGGGTTCTGAGGGAACTGCCTTCTAGTTCTTTTAAAGAACTTCTTTGCCCTATAGGTTAACAGAGCCATTTGTTGGACTATGTCCATGTATTCCACCTCTTATAGGCTGAAACACTCCAGATCTTAAAAACAAAACTGAAAATCATTAGAGTGCTGAATGGGACTGGGCTGAGCCTGTTAAGACCTTGGGGTCTCAACGAATATGATGTAAGGCCTAGAAGAGCTGGATGGTTGCTGGGAGTAAGATAGGTACTGCTGAGGTTGAGGTGGTCTTGAGCCTTCAGCAAACATGAGAGCATTGCTCGCAGAAAGGCTTGAAGGTCTGATTCCTTGACGGCCACTCTTGTTTTCCATCTCTACACAGTATCCATCTAGAATACCATATAGCTCAGTCATTGTGAGTGTGTTCAGGTTCTCTGTTCTCTTGATGGAAACACAGTAGAATGTCCACTTATTGGGAAGTGCACTCACGAATTTTCTTGAGAGATCTCTTAATTCAGGAGCTATTCCTATAGACTGAAGGGATAAGATAAGATCCATGTACCTGAAGTATTGCTAATGTAAGGTCTCTCTAGCAATATGATTAAAGTTCTCAAATCGTTGCTTTAGGGAATCTTTCTTTGAATCATTAGAGTTGGAGTTCATCAGGGTTAAAGCATCAAGCAGTCCTTTAGCTATCTTGTAATTCTCAAACCCCACCATAATGGAGTTGGGAATTTCTATCATCAGAACAGTCATTGCCTTTTCATTAATATCTATCCGCTTGAGGTCTTCTTCTGAGTAGTCATCAACTACCTTCTCTATCATGGCACCACCACTAGCAGGTGAAGCCACCTTTGGCTTGTAGGGACCATGAGTAATGGATTTCTAGATGCGGATGTCTTGATATCTGATGAACACTTCTATACATCTACTCCATTGTCTGAAATTTTATGGGGTGATGATGCGTGCTTTAGTCATCATCCCTATTTCACATTCAGATTTCTGGTTAAGGGCCATGTTTTGAGTGTTGTAAAAGAGCGAGTGAACAACAGGTTGATTAGAATGGTTAGATCACACAATGAAGAGCCTAAGAAGCACTGATACCAATTGTAGGATCGGTTTTGGTACTCAACACAAGTATTTCACTAACAAACACTAAAGAAGCAGAGTTCTTCTAAGAGTTGATTATAATATACTATGTAACACAAAGAAAACACAAGAGAATAATTTTCAAGATACTTGTATATATTATTTTTCAACGCAAAGTTTACAAGACTCTTACAAGCTTACTATAAGAGTTACAAAGAGAAACTATATATACTACTATCTACAGCTAGATATACTTTAATACCTATTGGAATCCTCTCACTAAAGTAGATACTACAAAGCTATAGTTTAAGGTATCTTAGATAATGTCTTATCTAAGATATGGTAGTCATGACATGCCCATGACTTACCTTTTGTCACCTACTAAAGTTGGCAACTTGTACTAACATATAAAGGTGAATAGTGGAAGAAAGTATGGTCAACTACATGGCCTTTTGGGAAAACGCCATGAAGTATCAGAGGTCTGCAGCGGAGTGTCAGAGACCATACTTATGTCCACTGGTTCATAGCAACATCTTCCGAATGTTAATTGGCTTCGGAAGAACAAGTTCTTCCGAAGCCTTTTGTACTTCCGAAAAGGTTGCTTCTTCCGTGGCTTGGGGACTTCTACTTTAGAAGTCATTGTCTTTGAATTTTTCTATGTCTTGAACTTTGGAAGAGAAGACTTTGTCTTTGGAAGTTGGAGTTTTTGCTTCGGAAGTTGATTCTGCACTTTGTCTTCGGAAGAACTCCATATCCTTCGAAAGTTCCATACTTAGCTACGGAAGTCCTTTACAAGTTGTACCAAAAATAATCTAAGTGTTTGGTTTTGGTTGCACCAGCCTTCTTCTTGATCCAACAAACCACATTTTCACTACCCTTCTTGTCCCGAATATCTAGGTTAAACTCTTGTAACAATAAAATCCATCTGATCAACCTTGGTTTTGCGTCTTTCTTCTCCATTAAATACCACACGACACTATGATTGGAGTAAATAATGATGTTGGTTCCCCATATGTAAGACCTGAACTTATCAAGAGCAAAAAAACTACAAGTAATTCTCTCTCAGTAGTAGTACAATTTGATTGAGCACCATCCAAAGTTTTACTAGCGTAATAAATTGCAACAGGTTTCTTATCTACCTGTTGTCCCAAAACAACCCCAATTTCAAATTCACTAGCATCACACATTATTTCAACACGTAGTGACCTGTTTGGTACTTGCAATATTGTGGCTTCAACCAATTTTTGTTTCAACATGGTAAATGCCTTAAGACACTCTTCATCTAATAGGAATGATAAGTCTTTCAAAAGAAGGTTACAAAGTGGTTTTGTAATTATACTAAACCCTTTTATAAATTACCTATAAAAGCCAACATGTCCTAAGAATTATCTAATACCCTTCACATTTGTAGGTGGAGGTATTGTTGAAAGAACATTAATATTAGCATGATCAACCACAATCCCGCATTATGACACCACATGACCTATCACAATCCCTTCTTTCACGATAAAGTCGCTTTACTTCCAAATTAAAACCAGATTTTTTCAACATATCTCTTTAACACTTTAGTTAATTGAATTAAACAATTTTCAAAAGATGAACCAAAAATTGAAAAGTCATCCATGAAGATTTCTATAGACTCCCCAATCATATTTTAAAAAATACTCATCATGCACGTTTGAAAGGTGGTTGGGGCATTACAAAGCCCAAATGGCATAGGCCTACATGTGAATGTACCATATAGACAGGTAAAAGTTGTCTTTTGTTGATCATCAGGGTGAATTATAATCTGATTATAACATGAATACCCATTTAAAAAACGATAAAAATTTTGACCTGGTAATTTCTCAATGATTTGGTTAAGGAAAGGAAGTGGAAAATGATCGGGTTGCTACGTAATCAATACACACTCAGCACCCAGTAACAGGTCGGGTTACTACGTGTTCATCATTCTCACCTCTCACAATTTGAATGCCTCATTTCTTAGGCACAGTTTGTGTAGGACTTATCCATGTGCTATCAGAAATTGGATAAAGGATTCCAGCATCCAACCATTTAAGCACTTCTTTTTTTACGACTTCTCGCTTGTTGGCACTGAGTCGTCTTTGAGTGTCTCTCACCGGTTTTGCCTTTGTATCTGTGATAATTTTGTTCATTACAATGGATGGACTTTTTCAAGTCTGAAGCAATGATGACCGAAAGCATTTAATTTTCCCCTAAGAATATATACTTCAAGTGGCTTGGGAGCTCTTTGAATTCCAACTTTGGTGGAGTCACCAATGATGGTTTCAATTGAGAATCAATGTGGTCAAGTAAAGGTTCCACCTGATATGTCCATTATGGTCTTCCTTCATGTACAACTAACACTTCAAGTTTATTTTCTTCTTCGCTCAAGTCTTAAGCATTCTAAATATCCAACCTGTCACACAAAACAAACAACTCCTTGATGATTTCCTTATTGTCATAAGGCTTACACCCATTTCTAATGTCTGCCATAAAGCATTCATTATCAACAGAGGAATTAGTTCCTTTATCATACACATTAACACTTAATTTACAATTACCAAAAGTCATGTCAACAGTTCTGTCTCAACAAGTGATTTGTGCATTAGTAGTTGATAAAAACGGTCTACTAAGTATGACATTAGATTGTATGATTTTATCAATTGAAGCATAATTGTGGACTAAAAAATCAACTGGATAGTAAAAATCATCCACTTTAACAATGACATCTGTTACTATTCCACGAAGAGAAAAGTTTTAAACTGAGATCAGACAACACAACCATCGTATGGGCTTTTAGTAAAGGACCAAAGTCATATTGATCATATAAACTCCCAAGTAGAATACTAAGACTAGCTCCAAGATCAAGTAACGCCCATGCAACCTTAAATTCACCAACTTAAATAGAAATAATAGGCGCTCCTAGATCTCTAGGCTTAGGTGGAGGAGCACATTACAAGATAGCACTGATATTGGCCGGAACATCAAGCTTTTTAGGAAACTTGTAGGTTGGTTTTTGAGTGCACATATCCTTCAAGTATATGGCATGAGTAGGAACTTGTTTTATTACATCCAAAAGGGGTAAATTACCTTTTAACTTGTTTAAAAACCTTCCACATTTCTTCATGTTGTGGGCCTCTTTTGTTTAGCACTTTCTTTGGTTCAATTAAAGCTGAAGGATAAGGAATGGTATTATCCTTACCTTTTTGTACATTCTCTTTTAAATTTGGATTAATTATCTGTTGAAATGTTACTTTTTTGTTGGTTTTGGTAACACAAGTTACTGTTCATTTTCACTATCACTATCAACATCCTCTACTACCCCCTCCAAAAATGGTAGTAGAGGGACACTTTGTTGTCATAAACTTTACCACTACAAAGAGTACTTAACTGGTTGATTTGCATATTCCCGACGTTTTTGGTGGAGGGACACTTTGTTGTCATAAACAAGTTACTGTTCATTTTCACTATCACTATCAACATCTCTGATTTTATTTTCCCTCTTATTCTCTTGCATATTCTTTTTAATCATATTCATTAAAGCATCTAACTTTGTATTCATAGAATCTTCATTACCAACTTGTCCCGATAAGGAATTTCCTTAATAATTTCGTGATAAATACCCTTGTTGACTCCTATGATTGTAGCACCCTTAATTGTTTTCTTGAGCATATGAAGCTCTTTGATAACCACTTGAGTTGTAGTTCCATTGTGCTCGATTCGGATATGTTTGGCTGCCCTGATTACTACCTTGAAAGTTATGGTTCATCTTCTTTGAAGCATTACCATATTTGAAATTCGGACTATTTCTCAATCCTGGATGATAAGTGTTTGAACTCATCAAATTGCTTTCTATCTCTGTAAATTTGATTGACTTCCTTGCTCCTTCCTATTACCACTCAAAAAGACTCACCATTATGACCCCATTCACCACATTATTCGCATACATCATAACCCACATTTGCAACCTCCTTCATACCTGTTCTTCATAGCTTTTCCAATTGCGTCTCCAATGAAGCAATTATCTCTTTAGTCTCATAATCAACAACCATTGATCTTATCGAATTAGATTTTGATCGCCTACTAGTAAAAGCTTGTGCCTTGGAGTTCCTTCACATCCTCTCTAAAAATTCCTAATCATCATCCTCATGATTAGAAAGGAATGTTCCATTGCTTGTAGAATATAAGTACTTTCTCTCCTCATTGGTTAATCCATCCAAAAAACCCTTTATCAATTCCCAACATTTAATTCCATGATGGGGGCACATACAGATCAGTTATTTAAACCTTGTGAATGCTTTATGAAATTGCTCTCCTGTTTGTTGTTGAATGGTGAATAGCATTTCTTGTATCACTGGATTTACCAAATAGAATAATATTCATCAAAAAAGATTGTTGCATTTTTTACCATGTATAAATACTATTGTCTGGTAAGGTGAGGAACCATTGCTTCGCTTTATCTTTCAAGATGAATTAAAACAATCACAACCTCACTTCATCTTGTGTGAAGTGATTTCCACCAATAGTGCTACATATGGTATCAAATTTAGAAAAATGCACATATGGTTCTTTTGTTGGAGTGCCTCTAAATGGAGGAAGAATGATGAGATATTAAGGGTGTACATCAAAATCTCTTCCTTGTTGATTTGGAAGTGCGATGGGATTTGGATTTTCAGAAATAACCAGTTTGAAATGGCTATCCACACCTCATACTTGAGCTCTTTGAGGTCTTCTTGGCTAATTTTCATTATTATTAACCCTACCTCGTTATTGATTGATAGGTGGTGCATTCCACCATGATGAGCATTCTCCTAATTGTTATTTTCATTGTATCCATCTCCTCCACCAAAATTTCCATCCCAATAATCATAATTTGCACTAGTATGGGTTTCTTCATTGTTATTCTATTCATCTTCATAATTTACATCACCCGTATGGACACTATGCATGCTCACATGATCAAAGTCATCTCCTAGATTGAGGTTATTTTGATTCATAATATTGTTGGGTGGTGGTTGAATCAGGTTGTTTTTGTTGTTGTTATTTAGAGATAGGGATGGATTTGGGTTTTTATTTTGGTTATCAGGAAGGGGATTTTGATTTTGTGGTGGTTGGTTATTTGAATTTTCCATTTGAGTTGAATCAGATGAATTGCTAGTTGCTTGATCAATATATTGTGAAATTGATGTAACCGGTAACCCTAATCGATGCAGAATGTGATTGTACCTTGCTAATTTCTTTATCTCTAGATCGAATAGTAATGGTGATTTCCAACCTGAATAACGAGTATGCAGGCAACCTATCACCTGCACACTGAAAAAACACCAAGCATAACAAAAAAAATAAAGAAATAAAATAAGACAAATAAACATAACTAAAAACATATCAAATAACAAAACACTAAGGGCACCAATTTCCCGACAATAGCACTAAAATTTGATCAATGTCGAAGTATCAATCAAATAAGATATAAAATGTGTGTTCCTATTTACCTTAACTAGTTAGGGTATGTAGTGTTGTCGATTCTCATGGAATTAGTGGTCAACGTGTCATACTTTGATTTGTAAGAAAATGGTTTAAACTACGAATTATTAAACTATTACCTCTTGGTTGTGAAAAGTGAATTTTGTAATAATTATCAAATTAACTTAAGAAAATAAATTGCAAGTAATGAAAACTGATTAGAAGACAATAACATATAGGCTAATCCACCTTGGGATTCAGGTTCAGTTCTCGTTAATTGCTTAGTTCAAGTTAGTGGAAAATCCTTATTGGGGATTCTATATGTGTAATGATTAAGTGATAGAGATAACCTAGACTAAATAGGTCTTAGTACACCATGCCAATTGAATTAGCAACCAAAACCTTCTCATAATTATATGAAATTCAAATCAAGATTTACCAGAACAAATGTTTAAACAATCAAACACAAGTTAAACACAAATATGAACTTTACGAGTTCTAAAGTTTAATCGCAACACAAATTGAACATAAACGAAAAATCTTATAATACAAAACCAATTAACCAAGGTAGATCACGAAAAGTTTAGCCTTGCATCTTCATGATTTCGATAACAAATTTGGATTGGAACATGATTTGATGGATTGGAATGAGTTGGGGAAGTGGAAGAAACCTCAAGAATCTTCAAAACCCGACCAAATAAGTATTAGGATTAAACTAATCATCCGATCATAAGTTGACCATAAAAACCCGACCGATTGACAACAAATTAGGGTTTTTAGAATTGATAACCCTCCTTAAATATGATAAAAACATGGAGAAAATATGTCAACCTAACAATACAATTTAAGCTACGTCCATTGGGACGTAACATACATCCTATCTTCATTCATACGTCCTAGCCTTTTGTCCTACTTCTTCAAGATCCTGTCTTTGGGGACCGGCGTAAGCTACGTTCTTATGGACATAACTTACGTCCTCTCTTGGACATCTATTATTTTTTCTCCATTCTTTAATACTCTGCACCTGCAATACCAATAATATAATGTAGTTACATTCAATTGTAATTATTCACTAAAAGCATGCATTAAACTGCCTAAAACACATTTACATCATGAATGCATCACATGCCACTTGTCAATCCAAGCCAATCCAGACAAGTTGGTAGGATAACTCAAAGGATACAACACATAATTACTAAAGAGTTTAGTCTAAGAAGAAGACAAAGGCAATCTAGGTAATGTCATCGGTTAAATAGATTTGGGCAGACCCTGAGATTACCTTCAAAGGGAAAACCTTGACCGAAGGCCTAGTGATAGAGCCTGAGAGTACTATGAAACCTACAACTACTTTAACAAATCATTCCTTTAGTGAAACACCTTTTGGTGAAGGTGTATCACAACCTCTCTCTGGCCAGAGCATGGATGCTACTCCAAGCAATGAAGGCCAAAGCTCTCTCCATCGTGAGCAGCAAAGGACTATGAGTGACAAGGGGTAAAGTAAAATGACTCCTGAGTAGATTGAGGATGAGGAGAGAAAGGAAGAGGAAGCTAAGGGGAGATAGTTTCATTGGGTCTTCAAGATTCATGCAAGCTAGAATTAGAGTTGTCCCTATACCAAATACTCAAAATGAATTACTTACAGATCACGAACTATGAATGAACTGGCAGATAAGGAAATGTTTAGAGAGAGAAAGGACGCAGAGGTTGCAAAATTGCTTCTCCAGATTAAAGAAGAGAAGAGACAGATAAGACTATACAAGCATGTTCCTACTCTCTCTCTAGTTCAAGAAACTCATTTGTAGGAGACTATGGCAACTCAAGAACCTCAGGTAGATAAAGAAACTAACAGACAATACATGATCAACTACCTGAGTGCCACATGTTTCTATTAGGCAACTTCACTTCTTCCCTTACCCTTTGAGTATATTGAGTTTGAGTATCTCAAACAACTTGAACTTCAAGTACTCAAAGAAAAAAAGGCTACAAACAGAAAATGGAAGGAATATGCAGTCAAAGCAAGAGCCATCATCCAGAAAAGTTAAAAGAAGTTTGCTGATAGGTAGAGGATGATGAGCTTTTTGAAACAATATGAATTATCTGGAAGGAGACTTGGTCCCATGTCTCTATCCACCATGGATGAGAACATCAGGGTGATCAAGCAGAAGATTTTAAAAGAGGAAAGCTCATTGATTTACCCTCCCCACAAAGTCAAGCCCCTGAAGAAGTGGAGGTTAAGGTTGAATCATTTGAGACAACACAACCTCGTCCTCCTACCCAATCTCAACAAGCTTCATTTTCTGATCCACAGAACAGTCAAACTCCTTCTCCTTCAGAACCAGTGAGAGAGGTAGACCCAACTGAGAAAGACAAAACAAAACAAAAAGGGCACTGCAGGTCACTCTTCTTAATTAAAGTTCCTAATTAGGAGGAAAAGGATGGCTTCTAGACCTAAGTCAAAGAAGAAGAAGACAAGACCATCCACCTCCAGACCTCAGGATGTGTTAGAACATCTTGAGGGAGTGCAATAAGAGGAAGCTCAAATAACTCCAACTCAACTAGCTCCTCTTGGATTAGGAAGACGCATCTTGTCCTGGACATACTCAACTAATCTGAAAAGATGGCATGTAATCAGAGATCAAGGTTTTGAAGATGTCTACACATGGCAGGACATGTTCAATCTACCTCTGCATGATCTTTTTGATATGAGAATATACTATGAGAGTTTGAGTGATCATGACCATCTGATAAAAAAGGGTATGGTCATCATCCTAATGAGGACTGCCAATATCTAAAATCTTTATATGTTTTGGTAGCATCAGCCTAGGGGGAGTTTGTAAGGCTATATATAAGGTTGATGCACCTAAAACATTCAAAGTCTTTCTTACGTGCATGCATTGTAGTACAAGATTAGATATGCTTTGAAAGTTTTTGTTGGAGCATATATAGTCATATATAGTGTGTCCGTCGCATGTCAAATAGTCTAGGCTTAATGTAATACACCTGATATGTAGGAGCATGTGCGAATGAGACTCAGTTGTAAGACTAAGCCATGCAAATGGACCAGCCGTGCGACTGAGAGATACGATTGGGACATTCATAAGACTAAACCATAAGTATGGTCCAGTGGTACGATTGAACCATACGCATGGTCCAGTCGTACGATTGAACCATACGCATGGTCCAATCACACGAATGGGCCCATTCGCATCTAAAATGGGCCGAGGCCTATATATACCAGTTTCAATGTGTAGAGAGATAAGGATTTGAGAGGGAGTCTGCCCGGAGCCTAGGGCTGCCGGTTGAGAGGGGCGATCATGCTCGATCTCCCCTTGCGAAAAGTCTTGATTCTTATGTTGTAACGAGCTTGTAATCATTTGGTTTTATCAATGAAACCAATTTTTGATAGTTTGTGTTACTGATTTGACTTTTGGTTTTGGTTGTTTATCCTTCTGTCAAGAACACGCTCGGATGTCTACCGATCCAGCCGACTTCATAGTTTTACACCATGAATTAAAAATAATCAAAGTGTAAAATCTTCCGAAGCCAAGACCAACATCTTAAAGTTGGTGAAAGGTCTTCCGAATCCAACAAATGAAGACATATTATCTTCCAAAAAATTTTGAATATATGCTTTATCTGATGTACTTTATCATAAAGTTGGTGAAAGGTCCATGCTTTTTGTAAACTGTACATTGAGGTCTTGAGTTTGTACTTTCTACTCTATGTACTTTTATCCTTTTTGTACTATATTAGGATGTGAGTTGTGGCATGTGATATTCATAAGTCAAAAGGAAATCTATCTTTTGACTCTACATTTGATTTTTTTGTCTTCTTCAAATATTTTTAGCTGGTGTACTAAGTATGGTCGACAATAGGATGTCGTATAAAGTATCTTAGGTCCTTGTAACTTTATGATATACTTAAACACTTGTAAAAGAACTTAAGAGCAATATACGATATTCTTGAAGAATTAGAGAAAACTATGTAGCTCATGAAGTTGACCGGAGCTTCATGGTACAGGATGTGACCCCTACTCAAGCATTGATGCCTGGAACTGATAATAGCAAGGTATTTGAATAACTCTGTACTCCAGCATGCATTGCTAAAGTTAAATTGTATGAGGACTACAATATGGAAATTAAATATGATATTGAGTATTTAAATATTCTAAAATCTAATTTTCAAAGGGATGAATCTAACTATGAAAAGAAAATTGAAGAGTTAGAGAAAACCGTGTCATTGTTAAAACATGATTAAACTAACTATAAGACTCAAATCAAAGATTTAATCTATAAATTGACTGAGGCTCAAGCCCAACTTTTCACAGCTAAGGCTCAAGCCAACAAGCATGCTATGTTTGAGCAAAACTTCCAAGCAATTCTTGCATCATCCTCTCAGTTAAAACTTTGTTATCAAAAGAAAGGTGGGTTGGGAGCCAATGAAACTGCTCCACCACACTCTTATGAGTCTATTAGAAAACTAAGATGTGGGACTGAAGAGCAAGAGGTTCTATCTGCTAACACACCTTCCCATAAGTTAAAGAGTGATGCAACTATGGAGACTATCACAGGGAAGAACTAGGTAAATCTACCCTCATCCATGAGTTATGATCAACGCCTAACCCCCAAAGCCAAAAAAAATAAAGCTAAGGCAGCCAGAAAAACTACAAAGAAAGTGCCTGAATCCAAACTAAAGATAGACCCAAAACAAAAGGGTGTATTCTATTTAGTAGGATTCTAGGTGGTTGGAAACTCTGACCTAGAAAGGTGTGTAATACCAACACTCATGCCCTACTAAAGGATGAAAATTTAAAGGGAATAACTATTGATGATAACACGAAAAGCAAGAAACAACAGTCCTCAAATTCCCAAAAGATTAACATTCCATACATAATGTGTGGTTTGCAAAACCATATGGTCAAAGGTTGTTATTATAATCTTGCAAGCACACATTCTGCCTATAATGTTAAGAAAGAAGGAGTCAAGGAGGGTTTCACTTTTGGACCTTATCACATGGTTCACGTGATGAAAAACGGAAAGCTTATTTCTGAAGCAAAATTCCTTTTGGAAGAAACTCATTCATTCGAAGGGAAACTTGCTTCGAAAGACATGCCAAAGAAAATTCAAATGAACAAGAGAGTTCTTTTGAAACCTTCCTAGAAAACAACTACTTCGGAAGAAAAGGTTGTGAAGGCGTCTTCCGAGAGGAGAAAAGCTTTGAAAGAATGTCATGCTGCTCAAGCTTCAATAAGCTCATCTACATTGATCAGCCAAGGGATGGAATGGAAGATCAAACAAGATGTTGCAGCCCAAACCTATTCTTCACTGGCATCTATTGAACACTTTCGCATATCTTTTGGTTCAATTATAACATTCTCATTGGTAGAACCCAAGACCAGCAAGGATTGGGTTTCTAATCATAACTAACTTTTCACCTGTGCAGGGACATTCACATGACAAGAATAACAATGTGTGGATTGTAGATAGTGGATGCTCTAGGCACATGACTGGGAACATATCTCTACAAAAATTTCAACATTTTAAAGGAGATCCTGTTCAATTTAGAGGTGAGGCTAGAGGATACAATTATGGTAGAGGAAGTATATACAATGGCAAGTTAAGAGTCAACAAAGTACACTTTTCCAAATAGCTTGAACACAATCTGTTATGTGTTTCTCAGTTTTGTGATGAAAAGCACCGAGTGCTTTTCATAGAACATGAGTGCATTATTCTCAAACCCGAGATGACAATTCCTCAAGAATTGGTGATTCTTAGATCTCCCAGGAAAGGGGATATGTACAAGCTAGATATGAACAATGCTTCTCTATTGGGTGAAGTATCATGATTTATTTCTAAAGCTGATGGTGATGAGTCAACTCTATGGCATAAACGAATGTGTCATTTCAATTTTAAAACCACGTATAA
The DNA here is from genome assembly GCA_018326385.1 of Flaveria bidentis. Taxonomy (NCBI): domain Eukaryota; kingdom Viridiplantae; phylum Streptophyta; class Magnoliopsida; order Asterales; family Asteraceae; genus Flaveria; species Flaveria bidentis. The sequence goes on along the minus strand of BJCM01089135.1, from coordinate 5,886 downwards.
ATTGGTTAAAAATAACTTGGTCATTGTTTGCCTAAAAAATAATTGTGTTGCATGTCTGAAAAGAAAGCAACATAGCACATCTCATAAATCCAAAGTAGTTAATTCTATCACCACTCTATTACACATACTGCACATGGATATATTTGGTCCTACAAGTATAATGAGCATTGGAAGGAAATCATACTACCTTGTGATTGTTGATGACTTTATTAGATTTACATAGGTATTCTTTTTAATAACTAAAGATGAAACAACTAAAACTTTAAAATATTTTATTCTTAAAATAGAAAATTAAATTGATCACAAGGTTAAGATAATTAGAAGTTATCAAGGGATTGAGTTTAAGAATCAAGTTCTTGACTCATTTGTAACTCAAAAGGGATTGCCACACAATATAGTGCTCCTACAACTCCTCAACAAAATGGTGTTGCTAAAAGGAGAAATAGGACACTTATCAAGGCTGCTAGAACTATGTTAGCTAATTCCAAGCTGCCTCTAACATTTTGGGCAGAGGCAATCAACACTGCATGCTATGTGCAATATAGTGTCCTTGTAGTTAAGACACATGGAAAAACCCCTTATAAGATATGGAACAATTGGCCACCATTGATTGGCTTTGTTAGGTCCTTTGGCAGTAGGTGTACCTTACTTAACACAAAAGACAATTTGGCAAAATTTGTTGAAAAGTCAAATGATGCTATCTTTATTGGATATTCCTCCAACTCTATTGCCTAAAGAGTAAATAACATTAAAAATCAACAATTGAGGAAGCATACAACATTGTTGTTAATGAGTACAATCCTTGTGTTAGGGGGAATGGCCCTGATCATATTTTTTTTTATTTAGAATTGTTTCCAAACTATTCTCAACCTTCTTGTGAGTATGTTTCAGCTAGAATAGGTACTCAAAATGATTTAGATGATAATAATCTGTTTTAGTTACCAGGACCATTCCAAGTCCTCCAAGAGTTGCTGAAAATCAAGCTTTACAAGTGGCAAATATAATAGCATAACTCTCTCAGTAACCAGTGGAGCTTCAACAAGTTGTTAACAAAGTGAGCTTCAAAACTCATATGGTGATAAGACACAACACCAAGCTGAGGGAAGTAGCATTCTCAAGGAACAAGAAATTGTTAATGCTACTCAGAACCAACTGATATTGATGATGTTTCTCATTCATTCAAACAATCCTCATTGAATGAGTACGAAACAACACTTAGTCCAAAAGTGTTCAAGTTCTAGGCAAATATGTCTAACTTTGATCTATCTTTACAACTGGATGTGATACCTAGGCTTAGGATTCGCAATACTCATCCAGCTAAGAACATCATTGGACATGTCTCTGAACGTGTGAGAACAAGGGGACAAACTTACAATTGGAATGTCTACCTGTGCTCGTGCTTCTTATCTCAGATGGAACCCAAGAAAGTAAAAGAAGCCTTGAAAGATAGTTCCTGGGTTGAATCGCTACAAAAGGAATTTCCTTAGCTGAAAAGACAAAAGGTCTGGAACCTATGTCCGCTACCTTCCATTAAAGTACCAATAGGAACCAAATGGGTTTTTAGGAACAAGAGAGATGATAGAAGCTTGATTAGCAAGAACAAGGCAAGACTAGTAGTTCAACACTCAAGAGGAGGGAATTGATTAAATTGATGTCTTTGCGCCTGTTGCAAGACTTGAGGTAGTGAGGATCTTTCTTACTTATGTTGCATCAAAGAATTTTACCATCTGCCAACTTGATATGAAGTGTGCCTTTCTATATGAACATATAGATAGGGAAGTCAATGTATGCCAACCTCGAGGACTTGAAGGCCCACAAAACCCCAACTATGTGTGCAAAATGGACAAAGCCCTCTATGAGCTGCACCAAGCACCTAGGTTGAGGTATGAGACTTTATCTTAATTTCTCCTAAAGAATGGTTACACAAAAGGTACCATTGACAAGACTTTATTAATAAGAAAGCCTAGGAAAGACATCTTGCTCATACAAGTCTATGTTGATGACATTGTATTTAGTTCCTCAAATGTCAAATGTGTAAAGACTTTCATAGCATTATGAAGAAAAAGTTTGAGATGAGCTCCATGGGAAAATGTACTTTTTCCTTGGAATTCAGGTAGATAGATTTGATATGAAAGATTTCAAGCCAATATAGACTCTTATACCTAGAAATCATAATCTTTGTCCCAACTCTGAGGGGGAGGATACTGATGAACATCAGTATAGGGAAATCATTAGATCTCTAATGTATCTCACAAAAAGTAGACCTGATATCATGTTTGAAACTTGCATTTCAGGCTGTTCCAAAGGTGTCTCACCTAGTTGTTGCCAAGAGAATCCTTAGATGCTTCAAAGGAGTACCTAAACTAGGTATCTGATATCCAAGGAACAACAATTTTATTCTATCTCGCTATTCTAATAGTGACTATGGTGGGTGCAACATCAACAAGAAATCAACCTCAAGAGCATGTCAATTTCTTGGTGGAAGGATAATCTCATGGCAACGTAAAAAGGAATCCTTTGTCTCAACATCTACTTCTGAAGCTGAATATATTGTTGCTACTAGTTCACAACAATAGTGTTGTCTCTATTATAGTAAATCCAGTCAAGCACTCCAAGACAAAGCGCATTGACATCAAGTATCATTTCATTAGAGATATTCATGAGAAAAGTCTGATTAAACTAGTCAAAGTTGATTGAAATAAATAATATGCTGATTTATTCATCAAAGCATTTGATGAATAAAGATTTAAGTATCTGATTTAAACTATTGGGATGATAAACATTGATTAGTCCATCTCCTTTGAAAATATTATTAAAATGTGTATTGTCTTTGTCAAAACTATTTAAGCTTGATTATAAAAGGTTTTTCTGTAAAATTTCACTAAGTATAAATTCTTCCGAAGAGGAATTAACCCTCATATCTTCCGAAGCAAAATTCCTCCAAGGGAAATTTTATCTTGGGAAGAGTTTTTGGTCTCCGAAGAAGCTTTTTGATATCATATCAAGATCAACTACAGAAACTTAATAAATTTCTTCCTTATGAAGGCCTCTTTACTCTCGGAAGTAAATTGGATAAATTTATATGTAGAAGTAATATTGGCTTCGGAAGAAGATTACCTCCAAAATAGTTTTATACTCGGAAGAAAGCCTTACTGTGTAACAGAAATCTTTTGAGTCCCATACTGTAAAAAGGTAAAGATTTCCCTAATGATGTCAGAATTTTTTAAATGGATTTTATCTTACCAACATTGTCACATCATACCCCAAACCATCACTTCACCTGATCCATCCACCATTTTCAACGATTTAAATACATCCGACTCATTACCTTAACCTTTTTACCATTTCACTACCCAAAGAATCCTTCAATTTACCCAAAATCAAACTTCTCCGTTGTAACTTTATTGCACAATGACACTAAACCTTCAACATAGCCAAGTCATACTCCTTTACTCTTCCAAGGATGATGACTTCTCAGAAATCATCTCTTTTCTTACCCAATCCACCTACCTCACTGCCCTAACTGTCAATCCCACTGTTTGTTAAACCACATGGTTGTATTTTGAGGAAATTGATAGATTGTAACCCTAAACGGATATAGGGTTCTTAGGTCGAGCATCTATAGTTAGGAATTGATCATATCAAAAGGAATCATCAGGGAGCATCTAGAGCTTCATTATGAAGGTTCTCCTAGAGAGTTCCCCAAGGCAGACCTAGATGACACCTATATCTAGATGGCATATAGTTTTGATGTCAGCAGGTCAACTGTGTACAAGTTCAACTTTTCTTACAACTAGAAGTTCCTGCATCATATAGTCCTTCACTGCCTATCAAACAAGTCTGGGGGTGGGATCAAATACCTTATGAACTTGGATGCCTAGTTCATGGGTTGGTAAAAGGCCTCCAATACAACTATTCAAGGTTTGTGCTAACCAATCTAATACAAACATTCAAATGGAATGTACCTCCGGTTTATTCAGCACATAATCAATTGTGAGCTAGACCAGAGTAAGCTTGTCTATGCAACTGCCCTACATGTCCCTCACATGAGGCCGACCATCTTCAAAGTAATGAAGAGGATGTCCACTAACTTCACTTGAAGACACACTTCACTTCTTTTTGGTATGAATGACCATATAGCTAATGGTGACATCCCTGTTTACCCCACATGTGATGAATCCAAACCAACAATTATCATCATAATGCCAAGTCTACCTTCCAACCCCATCAAAATTACATATCAGAGATAATACAAAGGAACCCTTGTTCAATCCAAAAAGGTTTGAGTGGAAATATGGCCTCCCACTCAGTCTGAGATCCCACCTTCCTTCACAATCGACCTGAATATAGGTATTGAGTCTCACCAGTCTCAATCCCATGAAACCAAAACCTAAGTTGAAACCCCTCAGGACAAGTCACTATACTTTCCTGAGCAACCAAAAAGGGACAACCTTTTGATAGGCTTAATGCCATTAGACATTGATCAAGGTCTCCAATCATTAAGCATAACCTCTATATCCTTTAAAGACCTTTTAATAGGAATTGATGAGGAGATTATGTCTCTTTAAGGCCATGAGGTTGATCCAAAACATCCAGTTAAGGATAAACTAAGCCTAGAGATACCTCTGATCTCTAGCCCCTATCAGCAAGCCCCAACTAAGGTGAGTCCCACTGATATGGTGGGGACTCATGTAGATTCAGTTGCCACTACTGAAGGTGCCTCATGGGAACTTCAGGATAATGGTAAAAATTCTCGGACTAAATCTAGCACAACTGTTCCTTTTGATGACTCTATAACACATCATTATGTAGGGTAAACTAGGGTACCAAGAAACCACATCTGGTGTTGAGGATGAACATACAAGATATGTTACCTCATCTCCTTATGATTCTTCAAAATATGATGATTCTTCAAAAGATGATGAGGGAAGTATGCAACTCACTATAAGAGACAAACTTTGTAAATTCTCAAACATTTAATCCAGGGTTAAGACTTTAGAGGATAGATCTACCACTCAGGAACTTGAGATTGAAAGTCTTAAGGCTCAACTAGCTAAGAAACAGATTGAGAGATTTGTTAGTCATGTACTAGTTCAAGTCTCATTGACCTCTTCCTCCACCTCATCTAGCTCTCAAGATGATGCTACCAAAAAGGGGGAGAGTGATCAGAGACAAGCACATGAGGAGATACAAAATCTTGCTCTTTGTACTTTCATTTCAAAATATCCTGTAAGCAAGCAACAACCTTCCCTAAGCCTCATCCAATCATTCTTCAAGTGGATCCAAGGATGCTGAAAGATCTAAGCAGGTTCTTAACCAAGTTCCTGATAAGATCTTCTATTGAACAGCTGAGTCTAGATGAAGTTGTGGCATACTTTGGTGCTGAAAAGCTTCAAAGGTTGAATGCACCATCTACCGCTATCAAGGAAGTTCTTCAACATAAAGTCCATCCACAATGAACCTGAGATTGAACTCAAAGGGGAAATGAGGATTGATGGCCTAGCAACTGAAACAGTTGGGATATATAGTTGAAACCCACAAACTTCTGAAGCTGAAGTCAAAGTTGCGGAAGAACCATTTTAATCGTTCAAAGCTAAGATACAAATTGTGGAAGGGTTATATTCTTTGTTGGAGGATCTAATCATCATAGACACAATTGTTGAACTAGCATCTGAGGTGAATAGTGAAGACTTTCTCAACGTAGGCCTCACTCAAACTCCATCATCACCACATGTTCCAATCAACAGCTCTCAACCTAAGACCTCTACACAAGAACCTCCTAAGTCGCAATCTTTCTGTGATATCCGGTAATTTTCCGTTATCCAACTCCGTTAGTTCCGCTAAGTTTTGCATACACGTGTCGTGAGCACACACTAGTTGTCGTTT
>BJCM01089130.1:0-28467 GCA_018326385.1 Flaveria bidentis | reverse complement strand
CTAATATGCTTTATTTCTTCTTCACATTGGAAAACAATCACTAGAAACTCTTTGAGTTAAAAGCATCATATCTTCTCACTACCAACTTAATTGCTTCAATCTTTGCCACTTCCAAAAAGGTTCGAAATCTAACGATTCTTCTTGTTCTTCCCCAATTTTGGAAATTATTATCCAAAAAGGATATAATTAATTACTTGTTAATATGATATGATTGATGTCATATGCCGATGTGATCCTATGATCTTCAATGCTCAATTTCGTGTTCTTCGTCAATCATTTGGCTCAAGATCATTTGAATCTTTACACGATATATGATCATGAGTTCATCACTTGATTCGACTTTGCAATCTGTCTTACATCTTTCAGAAAGTTTCCTTAGTGATGATTATTGTAGTAAAGATGGCATATGGATAAAACAAACCAAAAAAGAATCTTGATTTCAATTCTTTCTTAACCTTTTGTGATACATTAGTCCCATGCAATTTCTGAATCTATTTATTTTTTATGCTCCACAAATGCAGTTATTAGCAGATTGGAATCTTAGCTACACAAAATTCGATTTCGCTTTTTTTTTTATAATCGAAAATCGAAGAAGATAACAATGGACAAGCTTGTTCAACCATATGATAAAGAATGCATGAAGATGGCTTTGTTAAAGCATGAAGAAACCTTCAAAGAGCAGGTATACTATAACATATGCATACATGTGTGAGTGAAAATCTAACATTCTTTATAGATTCTGGGTGTTGATTACTTTTTAATTTGTTTTTAAGGTATACGAGCTTCATAGACTGTATCAAATCCAGAAGATGTTGATGAAGAACTTGCAAAGTAACAGACATAATCATCAGCAAAACATATGTTTCAGTAATAATGATCAACAGATGAACAAGATTGATTTGGAACAGCCTGTAACAATTAAAGAGTATAATCATGTTACAGAAACATTAAATGATCATCAAGAAATCGAAGAAGACGAATGTGAAATTGAGCTCACTTTGGCCCCAACAAGCTTTAACAGGAAGAGGAGGGTGACGAATAAGCCCGAATCATCAGACTCGGTACCGAGTTTTTCATCGTCTTCAACGGGGTCGAGTAGTATAAAAAATTCAAGTTTCTTGAGTGTTAACAGATCAAGAAACAACAGTTCATCAGATATATCACTCAAACAGTCTTCATGGATGTATCAGGCTCTAAGTTTAAACATGACTTGATATAAAAAGAAGAAGAAGATGATGATGATGAATTCAAGAAAATGTTTGGTATATTACAAGATCTTTGATTTTTAGGGTTTTAACTTTTAAGTTTCTACTTATGAACTGATTGCTTGTTTGTGTGAAGTTCTAGCTTTCTTCCTTTTTGATTTCAATGAGTTGAGTTTAGCTTTTAGAAGGTATCTCTTCTTTATGTCCTGCTACTATGACTTGTACCTCATGCATTAAGACATGTACATTGACTGATTTGGCTTTTTGCAATGATGGTTGTCTCTCTAGTCTTTTTTGTGAAAAACCCATTTGATATCTGTGCAAAAAAGTAGTTTTTTATTGCAAAGATGTATGGTGATAGAGTCTCATGGCATGCGTTATCGATAACGGATAATTTTTACAAAGTGTTTACATTTTGCTAGTATTACTATTATTGGTGATGGTAATGGATGATGCATGTCATGGTGGGGTGGGACCCCACTCAGAACCATATCTTATGATAGAACACAAGTACATAAAAGATGTCACCAATGTGGATAAGTGGAATCAATAAGTTTCTAAGGGCAAATTTTTTGTCCATCTTGTTTGAATCTTGTAGATTTAAAGAATCCAAGAAGTTTATATGATGATCTTAGTAGAATAGGTCTTTGAACAATCATACGCGACCACCCGTCTTGCTTTCTTGTCCCTCCTTCTTAAGCTTAGAATCAATCATGTTTCTTGATTGATGTATATCGATATCAAAAGAGATTTTCCTGAAAGTCAAAGGATCCTATTTATCTTGGCCTTTTTCGCCACAAACATAAAATACGTGAATTTCACTTGTTTAAATTACTTTGTTTTTCTTTATAAGACTTTATTCATAGATAAAATGGTCATTTAAGTAAAATATTGATGGGAAGACATCATCTTCCATGTTTATAAAGCTTTAAGTCAATTATTATTCTTTCCTTTTTTAAATCATGGAGACATGTTGAGGATCAAGTTTCTTAATAGATCGCTTTTGAAGTACCTAAAATTTGAAAGCAAGGGGGGAAGAATCATATCCAAAGACAAATAAATATGGCATCTCTTAAGTACATATTCATTGGTTGATTGATTTATAATATTATAGTACTTTGAATTTTTTAATAAGTAATATTAAAAAAATATATCTCATTATATTAAATATTCGCTTTCACACTCAAGAAAAGAATATAAGAAGTTTGATCCTTAAACCTACTCCTCTAAACATTGTTTATTAATTTCCAAAAATTTAACATCAATTATCAAACTAATTACTAATTTTATATTTTGAACTAATACAAAATAATGTATAATATTTATTATTAGAATCATTCTTTATATCAATGAATACACTAAACTTCGTAAATTTAAATATTCGGTGTTTATAGTTTTGTTAAATGCAATTTTAGCTTGTGGTATGTATAATTTCAAGGATATGATTATATTAAAAAAGAGAATGGGATTTTAAGAAAACTACCATGTGAAAACTAAAGAAAATTAATAAAATCGGTCACATCATTTAAAATTTTTTTATCGCTACCTTTTATATCTGTGTGTATGTATATATAAATAAAAGTACGGGTCAAATGAAAAACCATAGAATGATTTTACATATACGTCACATATAGATGAAAATCCGTAGAATGGTTTTACATATACATCACATATAGGTTACGATACGTAATCAATTTTCATTTGACATAGTGTTACGTATACGTAAGACTCTTTATTCTCGTATTTATGTTTAACTTATATGTAACAAATACTTAAATACCCTTTTATCAATTTAAAATAACATAAAATTTATGAATTATGTTATTAATTTTTGTGATTTTTTTTGGTTTTCATACAAACTATCTCTTATTAAAAAAATATTTAATTAAAAACTTAAGAAGATTTTGGGTTTCCTTTTGTCATTATATTATTCAGAGAGGGATGATATTTTGGTTATGGTGTCAAATATGTCATGTCATTATATCAAATATTAGTTCATTGGGTCAAATGTTTTTCATCATTTGTTATACGCATTTATCATTGTATTTAAATTTTATATCATTCCGTGTTTACTTGTCATTGTTATTTATGTAGTATATTAATTTGTTGTTATTTTATCGTTGTGTAATACACTACGTCTAAACTTATTGCATCGAGGATAACACAATGATGAGCAACAAAATAAATAAAATATTTTATCATTGTGTTTACATGTTATATCATTTTATGTTAATTTGTTATTATATTTAATGTATTATACTAAATAGTTGTTAATTTATTATTGCTTTTTATAGACTTGAATTGTGTTTAGAAAAAATTAGTCTAAATTTTGCAAATTGTTATTATAGACTTGAATTGAATTACACAACAATGTTAATTTGTTATTATATTTAATGTTAATTCATCATTTAAAAAACATCAAATTGTGTTTAGAAAAACATAATTACTAACAAAAAGACATAATGAACTACACAATGACAAACACATATACGATGATTTTTTTATAAAAATATAATATTGTATATATAAAGGTTATGAACGATTAGAAAAAACACTGAAAACTTAAAAATCAACAAAACTTTTCTCTATAAAAATATAATATTGTATTATTGTCTAAAATTATCTTTATAACAAACTTTTCTCTATATATTATTCTCAACCATTAGTTAAAAGATTAATGATTATGGTTATTTACACTTTTAGATTTATTACCTTTGTATTAAAATTTTTTCTTAATATAAAACTAATACCTAATATCCTTTAAATTTTACCAACCAACTTGGTGATTGTTTATTATTATTTATTATTATTTATTATTATTATAATCCCTTAGCTTCTCCAACATTACGGAGAGTTTGCCCTCATATTTTGTCTGCCACTATATCGCCACTAGATTCCTTCCATATGATATGAGTGACACAACCTGTTCGTTATATAATTAATTTTACATATGTGTATATAAAAACATTTTTTTAATCAAAGCAGCCAAATATTCTTTGAATTTCTTAACATTTCTAAAGAGATGTATATAATAATCGACAATAAATGTTTGTAGAAACGAACGATAGTATGGTATATTAATTTAAATTTTATATTTGGGGGATTAGTTTGATTCATAAAATTAACGTATGAATTAAAATTAATCTGAAATTAAAATTGTTAAAACTTCATGTAGTCTTGGTCGGTAAATGTTGATATTAAATCTTGGTTTTTGTTCCTGAGTTTTATAAATTATCTCCACTTGAGTATCAACGTTTATTTTGTTTTCACTATTAGTCTAAATTTTACAAATCGTTTTTATTTATATCCTTTTGACTAATAGTGTTAATAATTTCTGTTAGTTAAATGTTAAATAATTAAAATACATCTCAAACCCAAAAAGTACCCACTTTAACTCAAACCCATGAGTCTTTCATCTTTCTGCATCATTCTCGTCATTTTACTCACAAAAATCCCACCTTTATCCCCTCAATCACCACAACCCACCCCCAGATCAAGCATTCCGATCGTACCCCCGTTACCGCCCCAAATCCGGCGTCGTCTATGACGGCGACGGGCCGGAGAACCTCATCGTCGTCGCCGTCGCCGTCCTGAGGTTGCGAAGTTGTAGCTTGAGGAAACAAGGGTTTGTTGGGTTCAAAGAGTTTGATATCCCAAAGGGTGTTGTTGAGAATCCGTATGTTGAGAGGCTTATGTAGGTGTATCATGATTTGGGGATTTGGTCGGAGGAATAGAGGGTGGCGGATGGGTGTTTCCGGTGGCGTTGGTAGTGGTGTTGGTGTTGTAGGGGGACGAAGGGGATGGAGAAGATGAAGGACGCGACGGAGCATGGTGTTCCATTGGTCGTCACCGCCACCCATCTTCATCTTTCCGATAACCTACCACCACTGTTGCTTGCTCACTAGAATAATAGTTGCTTGCTCCCTTGTGAGATGTGATCTTGGACAAAAGGAAGGAGAGGTGGCGATCGGTGGCGGCCAGCAGACGTTGATGGTGGTAAGTTGATGATGATGAATATGATCATGTATGGATGATGAAGATGATGGGTAGAGGGGGTATGGGGTAGGTATGGGAGTGCCGGTTGCGAAAGTAGAGCTGTTTAGTTCTTTATTTTTAATAAAAGGTATTTTCGTCAATTGAAAATCATTTAGCTACTTAGTTAACGGAAACCGTTAACACCGTTAGTTAAAATTACGAAAACATAAATGAGTTGCAAAACTAAGTCTAGTAATGGACATAAAATAAACGTTGGTACTCAAGTGGAGACAATCTGCAAAACTCGGGGACGAAAACCGAGATTAACTCTAAGTATTATCTAAAAAAATTAAAATGACAAAAACACCCTTAAATGTTTTTCTTAAGTAATTTCGATTTTACTCATTGAGTTTTGACGGAAATAACCATTTTTCTCAAAAATATAAGAAATATCAATATATCTCCAATACTTTTATAACTTTTTTTAATTTCAGTTCAAAAGTTTCATTAGTTGTTTCACTTTAAATTCAAAATAATAAAACTATTGGATTAAAAATGAAACAATTTATGAAACTTTTGAAGATAAATTAATATTTATAATCTTTTAAAAGAAAATAGTAACCTTTGTCAATCCTTAGGAAACAAAATTAAAATGAATGTTTTCTAATATTATAAATTTCATGTAAACTTGGTTAGTACATTAAGTTCAGATGGACTAGACATTTCAAAACAACCTCAAATTCTTTTTTGTATTTTGATACTGTTATTCATCGGCTATTATGAAATCATCTTTTCTATTTCATAATTGACTTGATACATATCTTATAAATGACCCATAATTGAATTTATATTTTTTATTCCATGATTGGCTTGCTGACCCATGACTGAAATATTCTTTTCTATTTAAACCCATTGCTTCTTGTCATTTTTTCCTTGATTGAGAACGCATATTGTTTGTTTCTAGAATTTGAGAAGTATATAAGAAATGCGTTATGAAATTGTTTTTGAATGTATATTGTTTTTTCAACAATTTAAAACCCCAAATTTAGAAGAATAAACTATAAATCTGGAAAGATAAATGTTGAGGATGGTGGAAGTTCTTCAAATACATTATAAATAGTGTGTCAATAAAGTTTAATAAGTTTTGTAAACGTGATAATAGGTGATGATTTACTTTACATTTGTTAAACATAATAGGTTTACAGATTATATGGAGACCATTTGCTCTACTTTTAAAATCCATTCAAGATTCACTATATCTAGCGATTGTGAGAATTTTTGTTGAGCAATACATGAATATCTATACAAAGTAAAGTAAATGTCTTTCCTTAATTTATCAACAATAAAACATGTTTTTCTCAATAAAAAATATGTATTATTCTTCGAATCGTTTATTTTTTTAATCATTTATAATCTTTAAATATCCTATAAATCTCTATGTTTAATAATTACATCAATTTAAATATTTTTATATTTTTTTAAAAACGACTACACCCAAAAATTGCATTAATGAGTTATGAGTGTATGTTTGGTTACAAACTTACAACCCACAAGAGTGACAAGACCATAATGGCGTAAACAGCTCTTGCAGCCCACAATAATATGTTTCCAATAGAGAAGCCCACTATAGAGTATCAGGCCAAAACCCATTATTGGACCAGCCCAACAGCATAACCTACGATTTGAATCAATATCAACCCATGTATTATTGGGCCGACCCAAAACGGCATGTTACAAACCCATTTAACATTATATATCTGTATTATTCTCTCCACAAGAAAAGCTTTCAATCATTTTAAAACTTATATCCCCAAAACTATTTTCACTAACTCATTGCGAAATGCGAAAGACTTGTAAGAAAGTCACAAATTGTTCAATTCAGCATATTGTTCATCAGCACTACAGATATCATTTATAACTATAATGATGTACATACAAATTTTACATTGAATATCACACAAATATATAGAAAAGCCATGGAATTTACTGAAGATAAAAATATATATATATATAAATTACCAGTGGTCGCAATTTTTTTTGCAAAGCATGCAGATCAAGATACAGAATGTCTTCTACTTTTACTTGGCATATTCTTGCCTCTGGTACTCGAAGGTAAAACCTCGTCAGCGCGTAGAAATGGAGCAATTTTTCCGAGCCTTTTTGACACAGAATTTATAAAAGATTTCCTGGGCAACGGCGGCTTATCAGCAGAATAACGGATGGAAGCAGGGCTGCTGACCGAGGAAGCAGGGCTGCTGACCCGGGATTTGTCAGCAGATGGTGATGCTGATCTTTCTGCTTCTTTTAATTTCATTTTTATCTTCAAAAGCTCAAATTTGAGATCTTGGTTTTCTTTTTCCAAGCGCGAAAGCTCATCATTTAATGGTTGGTTCTTGTTGGTGGTGTGTGAGTCTAGTTGAGCTGGAGGTTCGATGGCTATCAGACCACCATCCATGATGCCTCGTAGCCGTTGTTGTTCATAGTAAAGAACTTGAACCACAGTTTGAACAGGAAGGCGGTCATTTTGGGCTGCGTGCGCACACGCTTCACGTGAAAGCTTTTGACAATCCATCAAACTGCAAACTTTTTTCCTTTCCATATCACTTAACATTGGATGTGCCTATAATATCATCACTAATATTAGCAAATATATATAGTTTGATGCAATTATGGAATATCTATAAATCTATGTATGGGACTTTTAAGCTTTAAAAGAAGAAAAATACTTACTTTTAAGTATATGTCAATAGCTCTATACATTCCATCTTCTGAAGCCTTTGCTTGCTCAGGAATATGTTCAGCTAGACTTATAAATTTTGACACCAACAAATTGCGATCAGAGGCTATTTCAGCGAGATAACACTCCATAAGCTTCCCAACTTTCTCCATGTCACTTTGAGGAGAAGAAACACAATCTTCATCACGAGTGCCTTCTAATTGATATTCAAGATAATTCATCATGATTCGTTGCACAGTATCAACATCAAACAGTGTGTCACCATCAAAATGATATGAAGGAATTAATATATCATCTAAAACAGCCTGCCCAAGTTGTAAACCAATCCGTTTCTCCAAATCTAGCCTACATGCCATTGTTGTTTCGAGGTATAAGGCAGCTCGAAGCAACATCGAAATGAAGCTAACTGACATTGTGTTCCTTTCTCTTGGTAGAAGGCTGACTATCGTTTCTAAAACCATCCTCTTTTCGTGTTCTTCCTTTGGCTCGATTTTTTTCTTGCTTTTTCCGAATATCTCCTGTTTGATTATAGATTGCACATATATATTAATGAAACACTTGTGCAGAAGTAGGGAACTTGTTGTAGTAAACACATTACAAAGGCCTAATTGCATAAAAAGGTCACCAAAGTTTGGTCCTTTTGATATCTTAATTACCGACTTCGAAAAGAAAATCTAAGTTTCTAAAACTTTGATTGAGGGTAACCAACATTCAAAAACTTTGATTTAAGGTAATGTGAATTAGTAACTTGTCAAAAACAATGATATGAAAATTGAAGTGTTGGTAACTTTTGACCATGTTGACATTTTCTGAACTACTTATCTTACTTATTTACCTTACATCATAATCTTGTAACTTTAACGGTTTAGTCTAGCAAAAAATAAGTTAGTTACCAAAAACAGAATTCGAAGCAAAGTCAACACAGTCAAAAGTATGATTCATAGAATCATAGGGGAGTTCTATTGAAAATGTTCCCATCAAGAAGTAGCTGATTCATGCAGCAAGTCCATGGAAATTCCAATTTAAAATGATGCCATTCCATAACAAGTAACAACACTCATGGTTGTGAATTTGTGTGATTTCTTATTTTGATTTATCTTGAAAAAAATTACAACTTACCAAACCTCGAAGGCATTTTTGAGCGTAAAGCATCAGAATCGGACCAAGAGCATATTGTTTGAAACCCCTTGAAATCATTGCAAGAAGAACCCTTTGGAAGATATCAATCCTAAGAACAATTAAATCTTCAGCCCACCAATCAACTACAGCTTTTGGGTGAGATGATGATGAAGATGAAGGAACTAAAGCACCCTCTGCACCACCAGAAGACGGAAACTGGCTCTCTTTGGTCACAACTAACGCTATAGTGTCTATGCATCGATTAATCAGTCTTAACTTTTCAGCCATTGTTAAAAGGTTTACTGATGATTGTAAAATGGAAACTGCACCGGACAAAGTTTTAAGTCCTACTTCATTGAGATAGGATTCAGATCTTGTTAGTAGGTTTCCAATTGCATATTCCTCTGTCATTTCAAGATACTCCGCTACACACCTCACCATGGCAATGTTTCCGGTCGATAACTCGAAGTTTATTCCATAACAAAACTTTGCTGCAAGTTCAAATCCTTCAGAGCCTCCTGGGATATCAGGGATTTCAACTACTAAACCATCACTTTCTTTACTGTCAGACACCAATTTCTTTATATAACCACACTTTGAGACCAATGGAAACTGCATATAATAAATGGTTGCAGATCACCATTTAGATTAATAGCTCAAAGGATATGAAACCAGTAATAAAACTATTTAGTACAGTTGGTTGATCATACAACATACATAATAACAAGCTCATAAAGAGATTATACCTTGTGTAATGAAAAGGAAACACCTCCTGCATGAACAGTAACATCGCTCGGGATGTCCTGAGAGCAAATCCTGTTCACATTGAAATAACCTCTTTATAACATCTCCATGTGTATCCATAATCAAATAAAACTATACACCAAAATAAATCTATATGAACAAAATTAGAAAACAAAAATCAAACAAGAACAAGAGGTAGAAGAATGAAAGCAAACCAATCACTAGTTTTCTTCATGGAATCAATCATAATCTCCCCTATCTTAGACTCTTAGCAGGCAGGCATATTAAGGGCAGTGGGCAGTGCACTTTTTCTTGTAGGACATCCACCATGGCAATGATAGAGCAATCATGAACATAACCATCTCACAACATATTATTAATATTAAACAAGATACTTACACAAGTAAACACATTTCACTTGTTAGTTTCACAAATTTAGGTGAAGATAAGTAGGGATAAGTGTTTCTTTCATTTTCCACCACTGTTATCTAGCATTAACTGTGAGCTTAGATTCTGTAGCATGTCATACCATCACCATCTTTAAAGAAACACATATGATGGGCATTAGCTTTCTAGCAAAAAGCAAGCAAGAAGCAGGGACACAAAAGTAACTTCCTTTCAAGAGTTTTATAATATTGGGACTGATATATCTGCTAAAAGCAAAGATAATTATAAGAAAACAATTGGAGTTTGCAAGTGTGTGGTGGTGAATGCAAATGGGTTTGAAGCATTTGCCCAATAAGATTTGGTGTTTCTCAAAATTGACCATTGAGGCATTTTATCAACCACATGATGCTCATCTGTCCAAATTGAGATAAACACCCACAAGTTGTCTAATCAACTGTAAACCCAATGCTTATGGACCATTTATCAGCAATTATAAACCTAAATCGTCTCCAAACAACAAATTCCAATGGTTCAATTAGCTAGGGTTCTTAATGCTATGATAGACACATTCAACGGATATAAGGTTTACCCCATTGAATTAGGCTCTTGAAACGTGTACTGTTATCTTCAATTGGATTGATTTTTGGCCATTAGCCATTAATTGATGAAAACATTAGGGGTTTGGCTGAACAACCCCACAAGCAGGTTGTATATATTGTCTTTAATTGTGTGAAATGAGGAAGTACAACTGGAAAGTTTTCACTTCTACCTAATATGTTTGGTCTCATATGATATGTATGGCCGTATGAATGTATGATTACTTATGGGTTAGATTACAAATTAATATATAAATGTTATCAGGGTACATAAAGTAAATATATGTAAAAACAATTTGTTGGATGATTAAAAGATGGCGATAAGATGAGCGAAATTGTTAGGACGAGAAAAAATTGATTGGAAGTTTAAACGGGGAGAACAATAAAGACGTAGTCGAGCGGTAAAGAACTTAGTGGTGAGAATCATGCGGACATGGTGTTGTCGCCTTCTCGTCTATCACCTCAACACCTTTTTGCACCAGAACAACTTTCATATCACAAAGCCACAGAATGTGGTATCCTAGGTTTTAAAAAAAACATATGAGGCACGTCTAGGAGTGAAACATAAAAGTGTGAACATTTAGCTATTCAACACACATAGTGTGCAAATAGCATAACTGAGGCGTTTAAGGAGCGGAAAAAAAGTGCCTCGTGTGCATGTGAGGATTATTTGCATCCAAAAGTTGTATAGTAACCTTTTAGGTTATATTAATTAGTTATTTAAATATTAAATATAATATTCGAGTTTTTACATTACAGGTACGAAATGTCATAAACCAATGATAAAAAATATTATATTACTTTATTTATAGTTAAATTGTGTCTCAAGCTTTTTTAAACTAATCTAGTATATCAAACTATTAGGATAGCAGACAACTAATACCCACACCACCTCTATCGTTTTCTCCACTCTTATCATATTATATTTAAGCTTTGATTTGAAAAAAATGTTAAAATATAATTACATGTAATTATATATTTAAAAGGCAACATGTGGAATAGTGATTTACAAGAGGATGATACAAGTCTTTAAATTTTTTATCAATAAAATTGATGTAGTAAGCTACAAAACAAAAGAGAGAGAACTAAAATCATTGTCAGCTCTCTCTTCCTTCTCCTCGCTCTTTAGTCCTCTTTCATTGAGGCCTTAATTTATTTATGATGATATAGTTATTAGTTATGAATTCAAAAAACTGTATGAGATATGTTATGAGCCTTTAATTTAATATTATACATATGTGTATTTTCTATGCTTCTAAAATAATGATTTTACATTTTCTACACTTCTAAACAATCACCATCAAAGTTATTAAGAGTTTGAGACAGAAATTTATAAGATATTTTACGCAATCAGTTTTAAAATGTACGGGATCTGAAATATAACCAATCCCAATCGTTGTTTTAATGAATTAATAGCAAGTACTTACATGGTTTCACATCACATAAGTTTCCAAATGTTGAATTATCATTGGTTGACTGGACATCACTTTGAGATTTTGTTATCTCAATAGTGATAGATATTCAAAAATATTTCAATCAAAATTAATAAGTGAGGCATAAGTTAGAATATATTTCAAATCAAGCCAACCCCTTTGATTTTGATCCTGATAAACAAAAATTAAAAAAAAAAAAACAACTCATTCTTCATTACCTTTTACTTATATTTTATATAAAACGATACTATTTTTTAAAAATAGAAAACGGTTGTTTTATGATAAAATTTCCTTTATTTTTAAATAATATTGTACAGAATTAAAGTTGTTAACTTTTAGAAAATTTATATAACTTGAGAAAAAATAAATAATAATGGTTTTTAGCCTATGATTAAAATATACATCTATGATTTTTTTTCCTTACAATTTGATTGCAATTATTAATTAGAAAATTCGATTGCTAAAATTTGTAAACTTTTTAGCCTAAATACCCTTTTTAATAACCCAACCAGTTGTTTTTAATACATATTTTATATTTTCATGGTTATCATATATATTTTTATTGCATTTTCTGAAAATAACTGTTTTTATAGCAGTCCAAATACTATGTTATTTTGGATAATACAAACAAATGAAAACAAACTAGATCGTATAGCAAATTTGAATTTATTTCAATTATTACGTTTAACATCATGCACCGTTCATCATGAATATGTGTTCTCCTCCGGTTTATTTATTTTCCGGCAATCTTATTGATGTAAATTTTCTTATTCGATTTTGGGCTGAGGCCTGTCTAAAATGGGCTGGCTGTTTATTCGTTTTGAGCTGAGATCACACTTCTACAAGCTTAAAATATATGGTGGCCCAAATTTGGTCACTTTGCTGATTTGTTAGGGCTTTCCCACTCATCTCTTCAAGTGGATCCAGCTCTGTTTATTTGCTGCTGGGCCACATCCTCACATTTATCTCGATAGTTTAAACTTAAAACTTTAAAGGTGAACCGGCCCAATGATAATAAACTTGTATCGGCAAAAATGAATATATTACGATTTATTTTGTGATTCGCCGATAGCATCTATATATTTTTATTAGATACATAATAAAAATTATTATTATTATTATCATATTTTGCAAGCTAAATCATAAGTTTCGGTTACACTCCAAAATGTGAAAATCTATCATCATTTATTTTGTTACCTATCATCTTCTTTAATGGTTTTATATTGACGTAACTAAATAGATGTGATATGTTAACATCTGACAAGTAATGTTTAAATTCTATTTTTTTGCTCCTACCATAGCTCCCATTCAAAAATTTTTTTTCATGCATTCAACCTTATTAAAAGACTAATTAAGTTGTGGGAGGTAGTTTATTTTGCGTTAACATTACAATATAACATGTAGCGTATGTAATAATATTGACCAGTGATGTACATATCTCCGCAACATGAAGCTTAAAACTTCTCTCCTTTTCATTCTACTCGATGCTCTTCAGAATCATTGTTATCTTAATTAAAGCTTTGAACAAAAAGAGAAATTTCCAACAAAAAAAACCTTAACTAAAATCTACTTCGTTCCCAATCCATTTTGTAGGGACCCATTTCTGGCCTTTGATTACAGGGCAGCCCCCATGAAGCGATGTCTGCATGCATTAGTAACCATTATAAAACTTATTATATAAATAAGTAAATATATTATGCTTCCCACTAATTAAAAAAATATCAAGGAGTTATATAAACCTAGTACCAAAAATGATTTTAATTACCGGGTCAATAGTACCATTCGGGTGCAATGTATAAAATAATAGCCCGTCACCCTTCCTTGGTTTTACTTTCAAACGAATGCATTTTTCGAAATCATAAGTTGAATCCATATTTTCACCATTCTGATAATCATACTAACATAATCATTAACCCTTCAACAAATCTAGTCAAATGCATTAGCCAATGAGATTGTAAAGGTTACGTTTACCTGATCAAATTAGTTATCATGGTAAAATAAAATTACGAGATATCTAAAACTTACCCCAAATGAGAACATAGTTTCGCCGCCTTCTTCAACATCAGATAGATACAACAAGAAAGTAGCCATCTACAAGCAAGCCAACACTAAAACTATAAATTGGTCAAGATAGAAGGAACACAAGAGTTACCGTTACGATCTTTTATACCTAAAAAAAGTATCACAACGGTAACTATTGCAAATAAAATGATAAAGGTTTAGCAAGTCATGTACCCGTGGCTCTTTTGTGGGCCATACACATTAGGGTCAAAAGTATCATAATGTGAAATATATCTTTGCCCAAAATCGTACCTTAAAACATTGAATGGCTGAAAAATAACATTTATGCATCAAACACCCAACCCTTAATAAGTCAAATGCTTAAAGCGTGTCAGTTATAAGATGTTAATAATCGATGACTTATAAACAAATTACCTCTCCGTGACTTCTGGGGATCATTGTAACTTTTTCAATTTTCTTTTCGATGAGATCTAAAATGCCCGTTTTGTCTCTTTGTGCACTTATGAACATGCCGGTACTAGTTCATGACAAATGACATTGCTACTTTAGCTTTTCACAAACATCTGTTTCAATGTTCTGTTGATATGTGAACAAATAGCTTGTTCTGATTCCCTTGGTGTTTTCAGCAGTCTGTCCCTCGCGTAAAGCCACAGTTGAAGGCGTGAGTTCAACCTCGGCCATCTTGATTATGTTTTCGCATTGACGTGATGTTGCAAATCCGGGCAAGTATAGTGCTCGAGGTGTCCAGCTTAACACCTAATAAGAATATCAATTATACTATACAATCACACAAACCATATATAAAGATCTAATGAAAAGTCTCGATTTGAATACCTATAGTTTTATCATGATGACCAAACCAATGAAGTATTTTCACTGTAAGCTAGGTTGTCCACAATCATTTTTAAAAAAACAAGAAGATTGATAACAGTACCAATAAAATAACAAAAAAACTATGAGTTGTTATGTATTATTGATCAACTATTTATAATAGGATATACTGATAGTTACAGAAAAAAATAATTTAATTATAACTTTTAAACTAGAGTAAATTCCATTTGCATCCCTGACGTTTGTTCATTTTAACCACTTGCATTCCTGCGGTTTCAAAATTGTCATCTGGCCCCTAACGTTTAATGTTATCATCATTTGAGTCTATACGTTTCATTTTTATCTCCATTTGAGTTCAAATAAGTAACACTGTTAATGTTTCTGTTAAAATTATTATTAAAAAGACGAAACTACCTTAAAATTAAAAAATACATAAAAACCTTGTGGGTCTCATCCATCAACATCATCTTCTTCAAATCACCACCACCACAACCACCCCCATCACCACCACCACAACAACCCCGTCACCACCGCCACAACCACCCGGTCGCGATGGGAGTGGGTAAACAGTGAACTAAAGGGCTCAATCGCATTATGAATTAGATTTTAATTCTAAAAAACAAGACTTAAATAAATCCCCAAATTCCGCAAGAACCCTAGCTTCACGTTGATCAGAAATTGAAGGCTAAAACGAATTCTATTTCTGTAGTAAACATGGGGTTTTGCATCCCCATGAAATTGCGAGCATGTAGATGTGTTTAATTACCCGATTCGTAAATGAATTGATGAAGAACAGATGGAAATGGGTCGCGGCTATATCGCAGCTCGTTCAGGTTACAATTGATGATGAAAATCGAATTCGTTCTACAGAAAGCTTCTAATGGCTCTAATGATGAAAAGCCCTCTATCAATTGTGGGTTAGAAGTCTCGAAATGAGGTCTACGAGGGGATTGTAGGTCGCGATTTAGAGGGAATCAAACAGAGTGTTTGTGTGGATTTCAGGTCTGGTTGATGGTGGGTGACGGTTGTTGTGGTGGTGAGAGGAGGTTGTGGTGGAGTTAGGTTGTGGTGCTCATGGTGTTGATGGATGGTTTCACAAATGACCGGTGGGTGGTGGTGTTGGTAGGTGGTGGTGGATGTAAAGAAAAGAGGAAGAAGATGGTTTGAGTGATGGCATCAATGGTTGGTGGATGGTGGTGTCGATGGGTGTGGGTGGATGTAATGAGAATAAGAAAAAGAGGAAGATGTGGGTGGTTGTATCATTTGCAAGTTGATTATGGCTCACAATTTTATTTTTATTTTTAATTCTTAGAAGCATTTTAGTCTTTTTATAAAAGAATTAACGGAAAAACTAACGGTGTTAGGCTTTTTGATACAAATGGATATAAAAATGAAACGTTTGCGGCCGGATGTCAATTTTGAAACCGTGGGGATGCAAGTGGTTAAAATGAACAAACGTCAGGGATGCAAATGGTAATTTACTCTTTAAACTATGATATAGATAATTGATTAAAGAAAATTTTATTTATGCACGAAATCCAAACTAATATATTTTATCTAACTATAAGTATAACTGATACATTCTATCGACATGAGTACCTGAAAAGGGATGATAGTCAAAGAGTCATCACCGGACTCTCCTCGAGGCAATGGTTCATATTCTTTCCCGTTAAGTACCCTAGGTCTTCGATGTATGCTAAGTTCAATTTTAACCTGTTAATCATTCACTCACATTTATTTAAAGATTAAATTATAGAATGATAATATCAGTCTTAATATGGTGACAAGACAAGAAAGATAGACCTGTTGAGATAATAGAAATGAACCGAAAAATCCCAAACAGAAGACTAAAATGCATAAGATGCAAACAACTAGTAAACGGCCGAGGCTAGACCGCCAGGCGATTACTCTTCCTCCGCCTATTTTACCTCTATATTTCATCTTCGCTAGCGATCAGATTATTTTCGACTAATGAAACTCAAAAGTTGTGATGAGTTGATTATTGGTACGTGATCGATAATGTTCGAGATAGTGATGCAATGTTGCTGGAAATCTAGCTAAAATGGGAGGGCAACGTTGAAATGAGTTTAGGTATGGACAATGGATGAAAAGACATGCAAAAATCGTGAAGACGAAATACACTCTCCTACGATTTTTAGTCATGCTTTCTTTGGGAATAAATTTTAAGCAAATGATAATATTTTTCTTATATTTTTTCTGATTATGAGGCTATTTGTTTATAGAGAGTTTATGTAATTTAAGTTTATGGTTTTTTACTCGCTCGTCCCTATGTTTAAATAACATTTGATATTTAAACATCCTATGGTTCACCACAATAATAGAACTCAGCTTACTTTTTTCAAAAAAAATTTTAATAAAAAAAAGTTAACCACAAAAATTAATTCACCTTTTTTATGACAATAATTGAATAAAAGAAAAAATGTAGCACAAAAAAATCAAATGAGTAAAGAGTGCCAGATATGCGATTTTGTCTTTTTTTTGTGCTACTAATATAAGATACTTGTAAATTCTTTATATCTATTTTGTAAAAACTTATCATTTTTTACCAGTTAATACATATAACTATAATTATGTACTATATAATAAATAACAACCACCACATTACATTCTTACAGTTTGAATCGAATAACTAAACATAAGGGGAAAAAAGACATGAAATACGTTAGGGGTAACTTTGTAAAATAGTAACAAACTTTCAAAAATATTCCAATTAAGTAACTCAAGTTTTAAAAGTATTCCAATTAGATCACTCATTTTTATATTTTATACAAATTAAAAGTCATAACATATTTTTTAGCATGTTATACTTTTGGATTCAGTTACAAAATATTTTTTTTCTATCTTTTGATGCTGATATAGAACGTTAACGTAAATTTTAAGCACTTTTTTTTATCTTTTTCATAATTAACATGTTTTTTTTTATTTTTTAATATAATTTTATATATTGAAAATTCTAACTCTCATGGCTTTTCCATCATTACTTTCTTGTCATAATAAAATTTGGTAATGACTCGATTTGATCGTTTGCATGAGTGATTAAATTAGAACACTTTTGAAACTTGGTTACTATTCTGTGACATTTTCCCAATACGTTATCAAGGGAATCAGGGGTGTTTATCATGTTTGAGACCAAAGTCAGGTTACAAAATAAGAGGGAAACTGATTTATTCAGTAAAAATGGCATTACTATTAACTGATACACTCGTAAAATTATGTTTCTATTACATTTGTTTAGCACTTTTTAATTAACAATCAATAACTATTTTTATCAATCTATTGCCGAAATGATTGTAAAAAATCGGATATTTGACTTACAAATAATCACATATTTTAAATAAATTTAGATCGTATGGTTTAATACACTCATAAAATAGCTAGTTGATCTTAATTTTATTTGATAGGGTCAAATACACTCATAAAACAGCTAGTTGATGACACAAATGATTATCATAAATATGTTATATGACTAACAAATAAGAAAAAATATCTTTATTTGAATATCAACCTTGTGTTATTTTGTGATTATTTGCAAGTCATACATCCGACTTATAAATAATGTTTTCACAATTAGACTGGTTGTACCGGAAACCGATCTGGTTGTATGTATGTGGATCGTTTTTATTTGAATCCACTGGTTACAATCAGACTGTGAAACTATTGAGCTAAACAGGTGGTCTGATCGGAATTTTAAACTTTTTATGATACATAAATTAATTTATGGTACATATTTTAGTTATTTAATTGTTTATATTGTGTTAAAAATGTACCATCTTAAAACATAAAAAAAATTATAGTTTGTTTTGAACTATATATATATATAAATAATATTTTTTGTATATTACGTTCCGATTTTTAAATCCGGTTCAACAAGTCGGATCAGTGAACTCCTAGGGCGACCGATTAATTATCAGGTCCAATTTTAAAGACATTGTTTATGAGTGCATTTTATTTTTTGCCTGATGAATATCCGTTTTGGGTCTTCAAGAAATTTAGTAATCAACTTTTAAATGTGTGTCAATTAGATAACTCAAGTTTAAAAAGTTTTTCAATTAAGTAACTTAACGTTCATATTTTATTTTAATTATAAGTTTTAAGATATTTTTAGCATGTTTTTCTTTTTGTTACAATCAGAAAATATTTTTTATTTGTTTTGATGCTACTATGGAACGGTGGCATGAATTTTAGGTATCTTGTATTTTTTTTAATATTATTAACATGTTTTTCAATTCTTAATATAATTTTCATATATTGCATTTTTAACCCTCACGTCTTTTTCTCCATTACTTTTTTGACATAAGAAAATTCGATGATAAGTCGACTTGATGGTTTAGTAGTCCAATTAGGAAAAAAATATGTATAAGTGACAAAACTAAAACACTTTTAAACTTGAATACATTATGTAACGTTTTCCTTTTATTATCCTACTTTCGCATAAATTTAATGCATACTTAACATTTTTTCAGTAAATTTCTAACCTCAAAAAATTTCCTAGATTAAGACTGGAATGATATACATATGTTCAATTGTGCAAGTATTCATGCCCAAACCTATAGTTCTATTACCTTACGGTTTATAGTTAGGATTTACAATAAGATGAAATAAATGGTTGGGCCTCTCTACTTCCACGAATCCACCATCTTGTAACCGTCACTACTACTCATAAGCTCATCCACATTTGATGGTCATTTAACTCATTACATATCGAAAATAATCTTCTATTTACTTTTAAGAAGAATGAAGTTATATATTTTCCAAATCATTTGATTACCATAACCAACTTTCATTCAATCTTTAAAATAAACTTCTGTCGTTTTTAAACAATTTTGTTTGACAATTTTCTATTACTGTAATAGTTGGATCATTACTGTGTTTATGACGAATCACGTTATCCCTTCGTAAATTAGATACGCAAAATCAACTAAAATATATTTAATTAAGAACACGAAGACATCAATTTTAACGTATATACTGTCTTCAAAATAATAAGATGGTCGGAAAAGTACGAACCATTGATCAGTCAACGAGCACAAATGAAACCATGAGACAATAGTCAACCCTCATGAAAGGTCGGTACAAAATTAATTATAAATAATTAATGTGTTTACGTAACAGCAGTAATCATGATATGACTAATGACTTCTTTTTTAAAATATATACGCGTCCAATAATGAAAGTATAATAATTTCAAATTTTATTTTCTATACATATTAGAGTTGCAGACACGGAAAAAACTAAGTTTTGGCTTTCTATACTAGAATGTAGATAGAAAAATTAGATTTTAATTAATAAAATTATTACTTATTGGACAATAATAGTTCATACTATTAGTTACACAAGTAACACATTTTATCTTTATTTTTGTTATTTATAACAATCTTAATAACATAATTATCAAATATTTGCACTTGTTTTCATTCAATTTCGCTCAAAATAACGATTATAAATAAAATGAAAAAAACATACAATCAAAATTGAGTAGAAAGCATATACAAATCGAGTTAGATATATGATAATTATGTTACCGTGATTGATAGTAATGAAAGTAAATGGAGTGTTACTGGTTAAATTGTTAGTATGGATTGTTATTGACCGATAAATAATAGTTTAAATTATAAAATTCAATTTGTATTTTTCAAAATGTTGCAAATTTGTTCTTTTTTCTTTATGAAATTGAATTAGTTTGATTTAATTTGTTGTCCTTTTGCATATGTATTTATAATTTTTAGACAAGTCTAGATATTATACTATATTGCAATTTACAAAGGTGAGGAATATTAGAGTTTGGCTGTTTTGTGTTTTGACCACAGGAACTTTGCTAGTTATATGTTTTCTTTCTAGCCTTATAACTTTATATGTGATGCATCCATAAGAATTATTTCAGACTATTTTTTAGAATGGGCCGTTGTACCAAAAAAAGGTCACGTATTGCTACAAGTTTAAAATGCACATTAGGTGACATAAGTTTTGAAGTCCACACAATGTGGCAAAACGATGAAAAAAACTCAAGAAGTAGACATAACAAAACACTTAATTATTCACGAGTTTAAGAAAAATAAGTTTTTTTTTAACTTTAATTGAGAATGACGTGTGTGATAAACTTATAATAATAGTGTCTTTATGTGCGGTACATGATATTAGTAAGACTATTCTTTATATAAAGTAGTAACTTTATAAATGAGTTCACCCGTGTAACCCGAATAACTGTAGCTTGTTAGAGTTTTGATAATCATTGTTGCAGAGAAGAGAGAAGGGTGCAGTTTGGCTATATTTGGAGAAGATTTTAATTTGACATTTGTTTAACTAACTCTTATTTAATTATAACTTAGAGTAGTTGGCTTACTTTGCATTACAGAGATGCAAGGTTTTGATTTTTAGACTTTGTTGCGTAATAGTTAGGTCTTAGAAGATGCAAACTTAGCATATGTTACACACAAGAAAACTCGGGTGTGACAGTTTGGTAAACATGCTAAGACAATGTTAGTGTCATGAAATCCACTTTTGGTGATGTGTGGTGTAAAAGAAAGAAAGTTAATACTACTATGGCATAGAAACAGGTTGGTTCCAACATATATAATGAAATAAATTAATGAAAAAAAAATGGAAGGTCTTTTTCACCTTCACAAGCTTCCCATGATACGGCATTAAAGACATCCTTCTTGCCAACCTCTCACTTTCACATGCAAACAACCCAATCTCTACTGTTGTTTTAGACCGTATTATATATAGAGGAAAATCTCTAAATAAATAACCATAAGTCTGATTTAGAGTATAACACAAGTTGTTTTGGACGGCACTAAAATATAAAAAAACAAGCTTTAGTAAAATTGTATTACATTAGTCAAATAAATAAAATATTAAATACAATGGAAATTTACTAAATATAAAATGATATGATTGAAATCTTATTTATTATAAATATAATGAAATTTTTGTTCAAAATAAACGTTTTCAAAAATTTTATTTTTAAAATTCTTCTTATTATAACTCCCAATTTAGTTACTTTTTGTTTATAAAAACTTTACGTTTTTAAAAACATTAATTTAAATAAATGTATTTAGAAAAAAGTTTGGTGTTTTAGAAAATTTCTTATTTTATAAAAACTATTTCTTTAGAAATAACATTGATAAATATATTTTCTTAATTTATTGAAAAACTAAATTAATTTAAAAGAACTTAAATAATATTAGTAAAATAATATGATTATTAAATAAGAGAAAGAAAGAGAATTTTAAAGAAAAAAAATGTGATTCTACCACGTATACATGTTAATTACTCTTTTATTAAGTTAGTAAAATAAGATAAAATAAATGCATCCAACTAGAAGCTGAATTAATAAGTACAAAATGAAATATAAGAAAACCCACGTACAAGATCAACTTATCCTAACAATAAAACTCAAGTCAAGAAAAACTGAATTAAAAGCAAGGGGGAGCTACATGTTATTCCAACAAATGACGGAACATTGGATCTATTAGATATCCATGAAGCAAATGAGATTCGACTTTGTTAACATGTTTGAGATATGTGGTTTAACCCTATCTAATGTCCAACGTGTTACGTATTTCAAACGAACCAAACGTGGTGTATACGAGGGCATAGAGAAATGCATAACTTGCTTTATTTAGAGAACTTTATTGAAGGATAAGGCCAATGAAATTTACAATTGTACGACACATTCTATTTATTTGCACACAAACAAACGAAACAAGTGCCACAGAAGTATGTCTACAATTATATTTTACACATAATCATGGCAAAATTAACAAAGTTACTTCCCCATTAAAATGAGATTATTTTTCTTAACAAAAGTGGATGTTATAAATATCATTGATTGAATTGTTGATATATATTATTACTGATCAATTTGTCGTGCTTTGACCCAATCTACCTATTTCATATAATAAGTATTTGTTTTGCTTAAATAATATAGAATCATTTGTCTTTCCAAACAATGCTATAAAACAATAGATATATTCTCTAAATTTACAAGCACACTCACTTTTATTTTATTGGAAATTTATTATATACACCCCTATAAATTAATAAATCATCATATATAACACACCAAAACTTAAATATCACTTATGCTTTTATGAGCTAAAAAATTATTAAGAAGCTAACAAAAAGCAAACTAAAAAGTAATGATGTATACAATAAAATGAAACAAGAAGTAGGACAAAAAAAGTACACCAAGAACTCCAACTTGAGATTCCCTATTATTCCTCTAATTTAAAGAGAGTTTAAGTAACTCAACCAAACTAAACTTACAAATGGACCTTATCCTTCACATAGATTTGAGTTTTGTGTCTTTATACAAAAACACACCTAGAGAAACCTGTATCCTATCAAACAGTGAATTAAAAGATTATGGCAAAAATAACATGAAATAAGATGTACCTTGTGTCCTTCTGCATTAATATGGTGATTCATATACATAATTTTTTTGACGTACAAATAAAAATTCCCCAAAAAATATTTTTAATGCCAAAAATATAAGGCCGATATGTTGCTGTAAATTCAAGTTTTATAAAAGACAACTCCAAACTTTATACCCGTTAAATATATATAAATTAAAATCAATCGAGATTTGATCATATATCTATAACCTTTAATAAAACAAAAGTTTCTTTTGACATTTGTTATTTTTTTAACTTATGTTTTTGTCACTTGTCCTTTTTTTAACCCGAATCCATTGTGAACTTATATTATTAAATTATTTTAATAATTTTAATGAATCAAATGCATTAAATATGGAATTTATATTGTGAATTATTCATTAATCATCTAAACAACTTGTAATAATTTATTGATTTATAGATAAATTTTTCCATAAAGTTATAAAATTTTATTAATTATTTTACAACAAATAACTAAATGGAAAAGACTTATTAAAACTTATAAAGTTATCAAATGAATTTTAATAAACTTATAAAGTTTTATTCGTAATAATGAATTTTAAATATTAAAAATAAATAATCAAATTATAAAGTGTACAAGTTTTATATAAGTTATAAATATTAACAAATAAATAATTTGATTGATTATTCAGATTGGTTTTATAAAATCTATAAAAATTTAATTAAAAAAGAAGTTGTTTAATTAAATTTGAAGTTTAAATTGTAATTATTATTTTATTTATTTAAATTATTTATTTTTATATTTATTTTAAATTATAATTATAACTACCTTTTGAAAGACTTGTAATTCATTGCAGGACCGTTAGAAGGGTGCAATGCACTTTTATAACACAACAACACAAGTGGAGTATTCAATAACACTTAATAGATCAAATAGGGAACTGGAAAAACAGTTTATATAAGAACTAAGAAACACAAGTAATAAAGAGACAAAACAAAAACAGAAGCAACACAAGTATTTAGGTTTCAAGGATAATGTATATTTCTCTTTAGTTCCTTACAAGTGTTTACAAAGCAATGATAATAAGATACAAAGACTAGAGATACTTATACTACATCCTACACTTGGCCATATTTTGAAAGCTAACTGTATACATGATCTAGACAACAACAAAATTAATATAGAGTCAAAAGGCAGATTGCCTTTTGACTAGTGATTATGACATGCCATAACTCACATCCTAATATATTACAAAAAAGATAAAAGTATATAAAGTAGAAAGTACGGATTAAGACTTTAATGTACAGTTACCAAAAGCATGGACCTTTAATCAACTCATGTAAAGTTGGTGTCTAATCAGAGTTGCAGCGAAAAGGGGGTCCAGCTTTATGGTAAAGGTACATCATATAATAGCATGTGTTCAAAAGTCTTCGGAAGAAATTTGTCTTCTAGTATTGGCTTCGAAAGACTTTGTCTTTGAAGCTTCGGAAGACTTCATATTTGGCTTCGGAAGATATTGGTCTTGGCTTCGGGAAATTTCACACTTAGAATGTTTTCTAAGGAAGAGTGTAAAACTTTCGAAGCGTTCTACTTCAGTACACTTGTGCATGCATGCAGGAGAGAATTTGGATGTTTTGGGTTGCATCAGCCTTAAATGAAACCTTACACTCATCATTAACACCATTCATAACCCCTTTCTAACCTCAACTACAAAAGCAAGCATTAGGCCTTATTTTTCACTTGCTCGTTCTTCAAAAATCCCAATCACATATTTTCTTTCATCCATTGTTTTCTTTATCAATTTCAAGAATTTTCTTTTACAAGTAATTTCAAATATTTTCTAATACTAAGATAACCTTATTTTGTTTTTATATTATGTATTTCTATATCGTTTAATCATCTTAACATTTAATTGTTCTTATGACTTTATGTTTTTACTTTTATTCTTTCTTCTATTAAATTTTTTTAATTTTAATCATTATCATTTGATCATTAACATTCTAACATTCACTAACTTTATAACAATTTCTACCATTATTAAATCAAGTTAACAACACACTAGCATAAACAAAGAATCTCGTTTGTATATGGACGGCTATGCCGCCGCATTCGGTTATTCCACAAGATTATTTCCTTAAGTGATGGTTGTGCCGAAGTCTTGGAATATTTTTATATAACTCAAAGTAAGTCTAATATATCATATACCAACATATTAAATTTGTTCTAACCCGTTTCATGTTTTAACGATTTTAAAAATGCACATAAGTGTCATACTATAATTTTTGCAGAATATAATCTGACTTCAACCAACCATAAATTGATCATAAAAAACTAAATTTGAGTAAATTCAGACTCCAATATTAAGTTCATTGAATTACCTTTTTAACAATAGTTTATATGTCTTCAAACTCAATCGGTCGACTCAACAATGGACTTCACAAGATAAGTGCGTATTTCAGCACCTTCTGTCTTGTGTTGATATTTTGACCTATTTACGGATTTTTTCATTAAAATGTTTCTTAACGAAAGTTTTTCGGGAAACTTTGAACTAGTAAAATGTAAATTTTTATAATTTTATGAAACCGTTTGCTATTTTAAAAATCCATTCAAAATATGTATCAAACATTATGTCCAGAATTAAAAATTAGTGCTATTTTAAAATATATATAATTTAATAAATTAAAAACCTTTTTTTTATTAAAAACACACTTTTTTAAAAAAATTATAAAATACAGAATACGATGATTTTTTAAATTCATATTTCTTTAAAATATATTTTTTAAAATCACATTTTTTATAAAATAAAAGTTTAAAAAATACAATATTTTTATTTACTTAAAGTAACTATTTATACGTACTTATAATTATTTTTTAATTTTAAACATGATTTTATCATCCATAAATTTTTATTAATGGTTATTTAATATTTTATTTATTCAATCTGTGTATTACACGGAGACAAACATAATGTTAAATATCCCTAAAAATTTTTATGATCAATTTGATGGGTTATTAGTATGTCGAACATTTGAACATATAAAATGCTAAACATAAAATTCAAAACATCACTCTCATTGACAGCAATTTTTATCGAAAGTCAAACTTTTAAAATGGCAATTTGACATCCAATCGTTAATTACGTTTGAATTTTAAATTTTGAATTATTTCATACTCGTATACATAATCTCCATCAATTAGTACAATTAATTACTAATTTATTGTGGTAGTTGAATAAATTGCTCAATCCATTATGGCTTTAATTAAGTAGACCAAATTATTACTCTTTTTGTCTAAAAATAGTAAGCCGTTATATATTTCATATTTGTTTTAACATTTTATCACATAATACCACAACCGATTATCGTTAGCTAAAATGGTTAACATGAGTATGTGAGTATTGGGATGCACCAATATCTCATAAATATATATGGAGTTATAGGATTTTTTCACCTAATGTGTGTTTTCTTTTGACAGTGATCTCATGTATCATATTTAAATAATGGAGATAATCGGGTGGATCAGTGGTTCGAAAGTGATCTATTAACTGTTAAAAAGGAAAAAAACATAATAGTCAAGTTTTTTTGTGCTCATGTAAAATCACTCATATGATTTTAATATTTTTATCTTTAGTATTTTTATATAATTATTAACTTTTGTTTCAATTAAGGTAGCGTTTGGTATGCAAGAATGAGGGTGGAATTGAATGAACCATTGATGGTGAATGAATAAAGACATATTTGGTTGGTGGAGGTAATGGAATGAAACATTACGTAGTTGATTCAATTCCCTCAAATTCATTTCATCCACTCCCCTTCTTTTTTTTCATTCCATACATTCTTCCATCATTAGTCACCAACACCACTCGCCACAACAACCACCACCGACCACCAAGATCGCTCATCACCAGCAACCACCACCGGCCACCACCGCGGTCGGCCACCACTACCCCGGGAACACTATCGTCGGACACCGCCACCACCGCCGCCATCGAAAAACACTGAAGGACACCACCACTGGCCACGGCCGGCGCCGGAAACCACCTCCGAAGGCCGCCGCTGCCACCGTGAACTGATATCGGATTGTCAAGCATAATCAAAAATAATTTATAACGGTCCAAACTCACCTAAGATAGCTAGGGTAAGTTGGGTCGATCCACAAAGAATATGTGGAAAGTGTAGTTCAACTCGTAAAGTTTAAGGGTTTATTAAAAATACTTTAACTTAACTAACTTGCAAAAAGTACTTAAATCAAAAGTAAATTGATGGTAACTAATGGTGAGAGAAGTAATCCTCTCCGGGGTTCAGGTTTATTGTCACACCCCAACCTTGACGGCGCCTGCAACTACCTTAGACTTTCTTTAAGGAAGATTGCAAATAAGAGCCGGAACCAGATGTAGAAGTAGAACCTTCTTCTGAATCAAGTAAATGAGTACCTATCCTTGATTGACACAAGTAACCTTTCAGAATAGGGGATCCCCGTTGGCAACAACCACGGTAGTAGTTGCGGAACGTGAGGGTTAAGATTTTTCACAACCACATAACGCTATATTTAAATACAAATATTAAATTTATAAGTTTCAAGGATATTACAATTATAAGTCTCAAAACATAAGCAAAATGAAACATAGTCATTTTATTCAATTATCTAGGTCCAAATCCTAGTTTATTGTAAGCTTCAAAAGACCACTTTAAACTTGAGGGTTACCTGAAACATGATAAAAATAAAAGGTCAACTAAAAATAGTTGGTGAGTTTCCAACGTTTTCATACATAATATGATAAGGTTACAAGTAACAATTCATGTCATAGGTTATAAGTTAGTAAGGTTATAGAACACATATCGTTACAACCAAACCTCGACTTGATTACAAGTATATAAGATTGGCTAAGTGTATTTGGTTCCCATGATGAACAAGCATACGTCATCAGGAGCCGGCAATACCTCGGCTTTAGCACCAAATAGGCTTGTCAGGCCCAAAGATCTAAGACGTCGCCAGGCTAGCAATAGTTAATGATTGTAAACAAACTATGTATCTCATAT
>BJCM01089120.1:0-10580 GCA_018326385.1 Flaveria bidentis | reverse complement strand
AATTAGAGATGCAAGCTTATCAAGTTGTAGACGAGTATGCACAAGTAAAAGATTCAAATTTGCCATACTTTGACTAGTTAAAGAAATACCTAAACTTAATATGCAATTCACTAATATTCGTACTTTTCTGCACAAATCTTATATATACTATTAGTTAATATTTGCATTCATCTTTATGTATGTAATATATATCTACGTGTATATGTTTATGTGTGTTTGAATAATATTTGTAAATGATTTTCGGGATAAACCTTATAACATTTGGATTGTCCTCGTTGGACTGCCTTTCTAAGTATTCTATCTCATTAGGACATATATACATTTTAACGTGTTTGACTATTTAAGAAAAAAATGACAGTTTTCTCCTATACTCCTTCGGGTTTGCGTTTTATACGCATTCTTAGGGAGTTAAGGGGAAATACTACCGATTTTCTATTAAATAGTCAACACATTAAATGTATACATATGAGATAGAATATTTAAAAAATAGGTTAGGATCCACTGCTATAAGATTTATACTAACCAAAGAGCTTCTAACATGCATGCATGAAGTGCAGAGTAGAGTTACTATAAGAAAATATTCTAAGTATAGAATCATCTGAAACCAAAGACCAAATCTTCTGAGGCCAAAGATGAAGTCTTTCGAAGCTTCAAAGAAAAAGTCTTCCAAAGCCAAAAGACCGAAGACTCACCAACTTATATAAGTTGGCGAAAAGGTCCATGTTTTTTTAACTGTAGATTATGGTTTGTTGTATATAACTTTCTACTTTGCACCTTTTATCCTTTTGTAATATACAAAGTAAAAATACGATTTGTCTTTTGGCTATGGCATGTCATAGTCACAAGTAAAAAGACGATTTGTCTTTTGTACTTTATACTACATCCTCCGGTCGATACTATGACAAAGTCTCCACAGATCACTCTGATGACTTTTGATACTTGGTGTCAAAGAATGGAAGGCTTCATCAAGTTTCAAGACAACAGGATGTGGGGATCTATTATCTCTGGACCTCATGTACCATGCACCTCTTTAGCTACTACTAGAGGTGGCATGATACCAAAGGAAATGGCTGACTACTCTTAAGAAGACCGGAAGAAGATTGATGTAGATCAGAAAGCCATGACTGCTCTCCAAACTGCTCTTCCAAACTGCTCTTCTAAATTGTTCTTCCAAACTCTATCTACAGCCGCTTCAAGAAATACAAAACAGCTAAGAAACTATGCGATGCACTAAAGTTGATTTATGAGGGGTCAAATAAAGCTAAAGAAAACAAGAAAGACCTCTTGAAGCAACAGTTTGTTAACTTTACCTTCAAAACAGGTGAAACAATGGCTCAACAATACTTCAAGTATGTTGAGATTGTGGAAACTCTAATGGACGTTGGAGTAACTCTTGAGAATGGAGACATTGTGAGGAAGTTCATGTCCTTTCTTCCCAAACAACGGACACACTATTGTGTGGTCATTAAAAGGACTAAAAACCTCAAGACCCTCACTCTAATTGAGTTGTATGGTATCCTTAGTGGATACCTGATGGAGATGAACATGCAAAATCCATCTGGCAACTCTAACAATCAGCAAAGTTCTGCCCTTCATATGGTTGAAAGGGATTGTAAAGAACCACAACATCATCTCATCTTCTACCCTGAAAACTCACACAAGGTTCCTTTATTAGCTTCCCGGAGACACCAAGGGAAAACTACATCCAAGGAAGCCTATTCCAAGAGATAAGCTCTTCTTAAGCCTTTGTGTCTACTGATGAAAGCAATGACAAATTTCTTTTCACCCTTGAAGACTTGGACTGCATCCATCCAGATGATCTGGAGTAAATGGAGAAAGTACAACAGATGGCTCTTCTCACTCATAAAGCCAAGAAGTTCTACAAGTGCATAATGAGAAAGTTTCCTAGTAATGCAACCAGTAGAAAGTTTAGGTTGGACAAAATCAAAATGAAGTGTTACAACTATAACCAAATGGGACACTTTGCTAGGGAGTTCAAGGCACCAAGAAAAAATGGTGGCCATGACAACCCAGACCAAACTACAATAAGAAGGCTTTGTACCACAAAAGCAAGCTGCAGTTCCTATTGAAGAAGCAGGCTTTAATTGGAGTTTCTAGGTGGATGATGCATCTCCGAACCAAGCACTGATAACTAATCATGAAGAATCCAAGGGATTGGAACATCTTTGTACCCTAGAGTGCATTGCTAAAGTTAATAGATATAGGCCATATAACCTAGAGATGAGATCTGACATTGAGTCCTTAAACATCTTAAAAGCTAATTTAATTAAGAGATGAAAATGATTATAAACTTAAAATAGAAGATCTAGAGAAAACCATTTCAACTGTTAAGCATGAACATACCAACTATAGGACTAAAATCAAAGATCCTATTACTAATTTAACTGAATGCTAGGCTAAGCTTGTGATCAACAAAGCTAGGGCAGTAAAATGTGTTCTTGAAGAAGAGACTTTCAAGAGCATGATATCCTCATCATTGCATGTAAAAGTGTGTTATCTAAACAAGCATGGACTGGGATTTACTGAGATAGCTCCTCCACACACTCTACTATCGATAAGATCTCCAAGGTATATAACTTGTCAAGTTGAGATTTCCCTCATAGACCCCATTCAAGAAGAGGATGAAGAGAAGATAATGAAGGATAGATCTGAGATGAGTGAAGAAGATCATCCTAAGAAGGGTCACTATTCTTCTAAGGAGAGAAAAGAACTAGGGATGCCAAAGTCTAATAGGAAGAACTTGATCAGAGAAGCTAAGAGGAGATCAAAGAAGGCTCAAGAGATTAAGACCATTTTCAACTCTAAGCAAAAATAAAATTTTATCTCTGTAGGATTTGAAATGGTAAAGGTTGAGTACTTAACTATGAACTCTAGTACAGGAGTTCTAGTTCATCTCCAACTCATCCGCGTGAAGAAAAGAAGGCTGTAACACCCGGAAATTTTAAAGGAAAGAAGAAAAAGAGAGAAATACAATAAAACCTAAGATGAGGGGTTAAGTGTGTAAAAGGTACAAAATAATATAATATATTTTGTACAAAAAGTGGGCATGGCCGCCCACTTCTTGAACCGGATTTAGAGAAAGAAAGAGAGAGAAGCTTTGGGTTTTGAAGAAAATAAAGAAAATTCGGGATTTGAGGTTAGTTTCATGTATTTTAAGTTGTTCTTGGCTGATTCTAGCCTTGGTTATATGCTTATGTGTGTTTGTATGTGTTTGTTTATGAGTTTTTGGTGGGTTTTTAGGTGTTTGAACTCATTTGCATACGGGTGTGAAGAAGTCTTGCCTGGAAGTTGCAAGAGGTGAGTTTTAGAACCCCACTTTTACATGTTTTTTTTATGATTTTGGGGTTGGAAATGAATTTTAAAACATTTTTATGATGTTGGGTGTGTATACCCGTAAGTATGTATGTGTGAAATGTGGGTGGGTGTATGTTGGGATGATTTATGGTTATGATTATGTTATGTGCATGTCTATGTTTTTTAGCATGTTGAATTAGGCTTGAACATGTTCGGATGTGATTTGGGGACTGAATTATGGTGTTAGTTATGAGTTAGTTGCCATGCGCCTAAGTTCCATGCGTCTAAAACCCATGCGCCTAAGTTCCATGTGCCTAAAACCCATGCGCCTAAGTTCCATGCGCCTAAAACCCATGCGCCTGGGAAGGTGCCAACTGCCTAAGTGTTCCCAAAACGCCAAAATCTCATGTGCACAAATAGCGCCCAGACGTCCATAGTGCCCATGCGCCTAAGTCAGGCCCATGCTCCTGGATAGTGCCCATGCGTCTGAAATATTGCCCAAATTGACTAAGTATAGGCCATGCACCCTGTAACACCCGGTTATTTTATTTAGAGTCAAAGAAAGAAGAATAAAGTAAAGAAAAAGAAAGAAAAGATATGTTACCCAAGTTAAGGGATAAAAAGTGTCAAAAAGGACAAAAGGTTGGAAAAGTGGGTGTAAAGTGGGCATGGCCGCCCACTCTCTTCTTACACACATAAATCTTCGGATCTGTTACAGAGAGAAAGAAAAGGGTTGAAACTCTCGGTTTTAGAAAGAAGAACAAGAAAAAAATTGAATTCAAGGTACGAATTCGTGGTTTTATGGTGTTCTTAACCGGTTATGTCCTCGGGGTTATGCTTATGTGTGTTGTGCGTGTTTGGGTGCGTGTTTTTGGTGGGTTTCTAGGCGGTTGAACTCAATTCCAAACGAGTTTGGAAGAAGCCATACTTAAGAGCTGCAAAAGTGAATTCTAGAACCCCTCTTTTACATGTTTTAACTGATTTTGGGGCTGGAATTGCATGTATGAACTTTTTATAAAACTAGGGTTTCATACCCGTATGTTTGAATGTGTGTATGTTGCGAGTATGATATGATTTTGATCTATGTTCATGCTTGATGATGTAATATTTAAGCTTAGAACATGATAGATGGTGTTTGGGGACTGAATCTGATGATAAGTGTGCCCTAGGCTTCTCATGCGTCCCTACAGTAGTTCATACGCCTAAGTTTAGAAAAACTGCCTAAGTGTTGACAAATGCGGATGAACATTGACAAATGCGGATGAGAAAGTCAATGCGGATGAGTAAGTCATGCGACTGGGGAAATGCGGATGAGTAAGTCATGCGACTGAGGAAATGCGGATGAGTAAGTTATGCGATTGGGGAAATGCGGATGAATAAGCTCATGCGACTGAGGAAATGCGGATGAACAAAGTTAATGCGGATGAGTAAGTTCATGCGACTGAACAAATGCGGACGAACAAAGTTAATGCGGATGAACAAATGCGGATGAGTAAGATCATGAGACAGAACAAATGCGGATGAACAAAGTTAATGCGGATGAACAAATGTGGATGAGTAAAGTCAATGCGGATGAACAAAAAGAAATGCGGATGAAAAAAAAATGCGGATGAACAAAAAGAAATGCGGATGAACAAAAAGAAATGCGGATAAACAAAAGGGGAAATACGGATGAACACTTAGAATATTTTCTGACTTTTTAGGGAAAAAGTGAAATGTAGGTTTTGACTTGGGAGGTTCCCGGGGGCTATGTAAGTTGACTTTTTGAGGTCATAGATGTTATGATGGGCATGTTACGATGTATGATTGATGCTTATGCATGATGGTATGTATGATGTATGTTGTGTATGTATGATGCACTGTATGATGATGTTGATTGTGTATGTTGATGTTCCTTATTATGTATGATTATTTTCCCATGGCTTTACGTTGAATGTTAATGAATGAAATGAAAGTATTATGTAACGTATAGTGGAAGATAATGAAAAGAGGAACATGATGAAAGAATGCATTCATTAATGAACGAAGGAAAGTAAAGTAAGTCTTGCAAGCCTTGTATGTGGGAACACGCCCAATGAAGGGTGTTAGTCCAACGGTGTGTGAGTTAGCTACTCCAGAAGGATGCACACCGGAGTCCGTCTTTATGACCGACCATTTGTATAGAACCTTTGTCGCTTACCCTAGATACTATGACCAGGCTGCTGTGCGCTATGATGGGGGGTCTATGATAGACCTCGGCCCAGTATCAGCTTTATGCATGATGGTGGGTATAGCACATGACAATGGTACACCTAAATTTACCTTAGGTACTATGGCCAGGCTGCTGTGCGCCATGACGGGGGGTCTATGATAGACCCCGGCCCAGTACCAGCTTTATGCATGATGGTAGGGTAAAGTTCATGGTTTTGATGGAATGAAAAGAAGTAACGATGAACGTATGAATGAAAGTAAGAAAGCATGAATGAATGGAAGTTAATGAATGAATGATGAAGATAATAATGATATTATCTATGTGTACGTATGATGTGTGATCACATGCAAAAGTAAAGGACGGTTTAAATGAATGTAATGTATGTTTTAATATAAAACTAGAACTCACTCAACAACACTGACTTTCTATGCATTTTCAAGTTGGCAGGTGAGGTCGCTGAGGATGGCACATGGCGGCTACTTGGCTCTTTTGGATGACATTCTTCTGTTTAATGTTTTTGCATTGTAATGTGATCGAACGATGTTTTGAAATGAATGATTGTATTAACTTGCAAAAGCATTTATAATGAAATGAGAAGTTGTTTTAATGTTCCCCTATGATGTTTTATGAAGTATAAATGTAACTATATGTTTTATGTGCAATGATTGACCAGCTGTGAGCGACCCGGGAACATGGCCTTACCGCATAGTGGCCATGCACCCACATAGTGCCCATGCGCCTAAAAGTTTCCGATGCGCCTAAGTGTTCCCATGCGCCTGGAAGGCCATGTGCCCGCATAGTGGCCATCCGCCAGCATAGTGTCCATGCGCATAATGCCTTAGAATTATTTATGAAATCTTGGGAAGAAGAAAGTTTTAGGTTGTGACTTGGGATAATCCCATGGGTTATGTAAGATGTTTATATGGTGATGGTGATGATGTCATGCATGCTTATGTGTTATGTATGTTTTCTTTATGTTCCTTATTTTGTATATTTTTGTGGCTTTGTGTGGTATGTTATTATCAATGAATGTAAAGTATTATGTAATGAAAGTGGAAATTAATGATGATTAATGTGAAACATAAGAAAAAATGAATGAAAGTAAGAATGAACGTATGAAAAAATCTTGCAAGCAATGTAAGGAGGTTCACACCTAATGAAGGGTGTTAGCTTAACTGTGTGCAGGTTTGCTACCCCAAAAAGATGGACACTTGGGTCAATCCTTGTGATTGATCATATGTACGGGTCCCTTGTCGTTTGCCCTAGGTACTGGAGTCAGCTTCGTGCATAATGTTCGGGGTCTATTTATAAACCTCAGGCCTAGTAACCAGCTTCATGCATAATGTTTGGGGTATAACACATGGCATTGGTTACGAGGAAAAGTGAAAGATAATGATGAAAGTACAAAATGTACAGTAAGGAAGATAATAAATGAGAACAAATGATAACGATGACGTATAATGATGAATGAATGAATGTTAACAAATGATGATGAAAGATAATAATAAGATTATCTTTTGTACGTATGATGTATGATCGCATATGAAAGTAGAGAACGATTTTAAACAAAAGTAAAGTATTATGTTTTTATAAAACTAGAACCCACTCAACAACACTGATTTTTTATTTAATTTTCCAGTTGGCATGTAAGAGTTGTTGAGGATGGCATGGGGCATCTACTTGGGCTAGTTTTGGATGGCATCCATTTTGTATAACTATGATGTTTTTGCATTGTAATGCGAACAAATGATAATTTGTAATGATTAACAAGTTGTATTATTTTGCAAAAGCAATTATTAATATATCAAATGGTTTTTTTAAAATTAATTATGCTGTGATGTTTGGAAAATGT
This sequence comes from Flaveria bidentis, assembly GCA_018326385.1. NCBI lineage: Eukaryota > Viridiplantae > Streptophyta > Magnoliopsida > Asterales > Asteraceae > Flaveria > Flaveria bidentis. The sequence continues at coordinate 3,222 of BJCM01089120.1, read as the reverse complement.
AAAATGTATGTTTTATATAATATGTGCGATGATTATCCAACTATAAGCGTTCGGGGAATGGGGCCTTACAAAGGCTGATGAGCTGTGTACCACTACTACACAACCTGAACCTTAAAGTACTATCCATATGACCAAGAAGAAGGCTTCTAAGAAGAATTAGATAGCTTTGGAAGAAAATTTTCTTCCTTTTAAAGCTCCAATATAGAAAATAAGACAAGTGAAGACTTGCCTTCGGAAGAAAATTTGGTCTCATGAGAAAGGAATGCTTCCAAAGCACTGAAGCTTGCTGCAGTGAAGGCAAGATCTTCCGAAGGTCTAGTTTTCAAAACTTTTGAAGTTGTTAAAACTTCCAAAGTGTTGAAGGTCAAGTCAAATATTCCAAAGATGTTGTGGAAGATAAAGGAAGACCATATTATTGAAAGTTATTCATCATCAACAACAAATGATCCTCAAAGTTTGAAAATAGGATAAATCACTGTTGCATTGTATTCAGTCCACTTTGACAAGCCCAAGACCAATGAGGTTTGGCTTTCCAAATGTAACTAACTATCTCTTTTTTGTGCAAGAACAACTAAATATTAAAAGAAATGTGTGGATCATTAATAATGGCTATTCCAGGCATATGACAGGTAATGGCTCCTTGCTTCAAAACTTTGAGAAGATTGATGGAGGGCTAGTTGCTTTTGAAGGCAATGTAGGTGGTTATATTACTAGAAGGGGCAAGGTCACTAATGGTAAGGTCAACATTGAAAAGGTAAACTTTGTCAAAAAGCTTGGGTACAATTTACTAAGTGATCTTAATTTTGTGATCAGAGACACAACATGCTCCTCACTAAGCATGAGTGCATTATTCTCAAGCTCAGGGTGGTTATTCCTCTAGAGAATAGCCTACTTAGAGACTCCAAGAAAAGAAACATGTACAAGATGGACTAACAAGAAACATTTCCTTCAGGAGAAGTTTCTTGCTTTCTATCTAAAGCAAATAGTGACGAGTCTTTCATTTGTCATAAAAGAATGTGCCATGTAAACTTTAAAAACATGAACAAATTATTTAAGAATGATTTGGTAACTGTAATGCCAAATAAAGAGTGTACAAGTGATAATCACCATGTTGCATTCTTAAAAGGAAGCAACATAAGATGTCACACTAGCCAAAGGAAAAGAACTCAATCAGTACTCCCCTACACTTATTACGCATGGATCTCTTCGGCCCCACTAGTGTGATGAGTCTAGGAAGGACCTCATATTATTTGGTGATCACAGATGATTTCACAAGATTCAGCTGGGTCTTCTTCCTTAGAACTAAGGATGAGACTCGAGAGATCTTGAAGAACTTCATTCTGAAATTTGAGAATCTACGTGATCACAAGGTCAAGACCATAATATGTGATCAAAGAACTAAATTCAAAAACCAAAATTTTGACACATTTTATGATGAAAAATGTATTACAAGACAATATAGTGCTCCTAAGACTCCTTAGGAAAAGGGTGTTGCTGACAAAAGAAAAAAGACACTTATTGAAGCTGCAATAACCATGTTGTTCGACTCTAAACTACCCATCACCTTTTAGGTAGAGTCAGTCAACGCTACCTGCTATGTGGATGTGACACTCGGTCCAATCAGGTCAACGCCAGCTCAGCTCTGTCTAATAATAATAAATATTTAATTATTATCTCTGACTCATCTGACTTTATGAGACCTTGACCAATAATTTAACGTGAACTCCCGTTGCCAATTAACCGGTTGAGACATAAGATTCATATAATATAACAATGTAATAATAATAATAATTCTATACATAATAATAATGATAATTAAGTATAATAATTATTAAGTAAATCTTAAAAAAAATATATACATAATTATGTGTGAAGGATGCATGGATGACACCAAACTCATCCAATCCCTACAAAATCTCAACACCACTCCACACACACTCATCACCCTTTCATTTTCCCAATCCCCTCTACTCACACACACCCACCCACCACCACCACCCCAATCACCCCTACCACCGCACCTCCACCACCGCCTGCTCGCCGCCGTCCGCCACAACACCATCAACCACCGTGACCACCATCCTCATCATCATCCACCATCACCATCACCACCCTTAACACCATCAACCATCGCGACCACCACCCTCGTCACCATCACCACTGACCGCAACCATCACCACCTCCATCACCGCCTCCATCACCATCGACTACCGTCACCACCACTTCACCATTGGCCCCCATCGCCACCGCGAACACCATCACCACCGGTAACCAACAACCCCCCTTCTCTCTCGGCAACCGCAAGCACCACCACCACTAGTGACCTTCACCTACATTCTCTCTAAGGATTCTAGTGAAATTTCGAATAAAACCCAAAGTTGTGCTTGGAAGTTGAAGATTACGTGCTATCGTTGTATGCATTGTTCATTCTATTGTACTTAAGGTATTCTTGATTATATTATTTAGATGTCTTCATGCATGGGTGATCAAGATAAAGATCTTGATGAACCCTAGTTTCACCCACTTTAAGGTTAACAAAAGTTGTTGTTTTGATGATTTTGGTTATAAAAATATGTTTAGAATAGGTTGATAATTGATGAAAATAGTATGATTGAGATTATATGAAGACACATACATGTAAGTATAGATATGTACATGTTGTGTATGTATTTATGTTCATATAATATTGAGAGATTTAGATGATAAGAATGTATATATGTATGTATATGTTGCATATGTATGAATGTATGGACATATAAGTTGGATGATTAGTGGATTATGGCCTTTTTATAAACATTTGGTAAATTTTATTGGTTTAAGAATTATTGATTAGTATGGTGACATATGATAATACAAGGAAATAATGATAAAGAATGACTAAGTTGATATAAGTAAAATAGAAGTATAATACTTGGACATATTGAAAGATTTCACTAGATAAAAGTTAGATTTGTAAGACTAAAAATCATGATTAATTATAAGACCAAAAGGACGTTATGACCAAGGAACTCGACTAAGACATCATATGCGACTCCAAGACCTTATAAAATATATTTATATAAAACTAAAAATCATACATAGTTGGACAACTCTCGACTAATAGAAATTATAGTATATATATTTACATTTTAGATATCAACTTCAAATTAACGGATTTTATGTATTATGAAAATAATATATGTTTTAGTAATTAAATAATCTTAAATAACTAAAAAGAATTAT
>BJCM01089119.1:0-21803 GCA_018326385.1 Flaveria bidentis | reverse complement strand
CTATCCCTTTCAACCACATGCAGGGTTGAACCCATTTGATTGTTGGAGTTGCCAGATGAACCTTGCATGTTCATCTCCATCTAGTAGCCACTAAGAATCCCATATAACTCTGTCAGAGTAAGAGTTTTGAGATTTTCAGTCCTCTTGATCACCACACAGTAGTGTGTCCACTACCTAGGAAGTGAGGACATAAACTTCCTTACAATGTCTCTGTTCTCAAGATGAACTCCTCCATCCATAAGGGTATCCACAATCTCAACATACCTGAAGTATTGTTGAGTCATGGTTTCACTTGTTTTGAAGGTGAAGTTTTCAAACTATTGCTTCAGGAGATCTTTCTTGTTTTCCTTGGCTTCAAAAGAACCCTCATACATCAGTTTCAGTGCATCCCACAACTGCTTAGCCGTTTTGCACTTCTTAAAACCTCTGTACATAGAGTTTGAAGGGCTGTCATGGCTTTTCTATCAATCTCTACTCTCTTCCTATCTTCATTAGAATAGTTAGCCACATCCTTGGGGATCATACCAGCACCAGTAGCAGAGGGGGTGCTAGGTATAAAAGGTCCATTCTCTACAAACTCCTATATTCTTGAGTCTAGAGACCTGATGAAACCTTCCATTCTCAGGCACCAGGTATCAAAGTCATCAAGAGTGATCAGTGGGGACTTGTTCATGGTTTTAGTTTTCATATCAGTCTTTGAAATGGTTGCCATTTGAAAAGTTTAGTATTTGTGTGTGTGAGGGATCTTAAGATGGTGAGATCTTATATCAAGAGCCTGGAATGCTCTGATACCAAATGCAGGACCGGTGAAGGGGGTCACTTACAACACAACAACACAAAGAGGAGATTAACCAAAATTAATCAAATAGTAAACTGGATTAACCATAAGTAAGACACTAAGAACACAAGTAATAAGTAAGAGACAAAACAAGAGAACACAAGTGTTTAGTTTTCAAGGATGCAGTATATTGCTTTCTCAAGTTCTATTATAAGTGTTACAAAGCATAAAAGAAAGATACAAGAACAAGAAATACTTATACTACATCCTACAGCCAGCTATACTTTGAAAGCCAGCTAGATACAATTGACTAGACACAAACAAAATCAATTGTAGAGTCAAAAGGCAGATTGCCTTTTGACTAGTGACTATGACATGCAAATTTGAAACCGTAAGGATGCAAGTGGTTAAAATGAACAAACGTCAGGGATACAAATGGTAATTTACTCTATGATTTATGAAGTCCAAAACAATTTTATATGTAAATTTAGGCAAGTGATGATATATATACATTCTTGTAATGTTATTTATATCAAGTTATATCATGATACACTTGTATTTTGTGAAGTTGGGTAACATGTGTGCTTAAATTTGATTCAAGTGATTATTTTACTTATGCATAGGGTTCATGACTTAAGTATATCAATATATGCTAGGATGTGGCTTTATTTGTTATTGTTAAGCAAGCATGATTTAGGTGTTGTTTGATTATCGCGGGCTCAGTAAGATCTAATTGAGTCAGTACTGAGTCAGAAGCTTATCAAGTTAAAAGTTCTGATTAAATCTACATTTAACTAAAACTTTGTTGTTTGATTCAACATCTGACTGACTCTGTTGAATAATAAAAAATAATCAAAATTTTAAAAATAACATAATTTACCGGATCTTTTAATTATTGGATATGTTTTGTTTAGCAACCCCAACAATCTTCTTCACAAGATTAATAACAAACCCAAACACACATCTCCCCACCACCTCCCCAATAACAAACCCAAACACACCACACCCCCACCGAACCACCGAACCTTCCCACCCCTAACCCCATCACCACACCCCCACCTAACCACCTCAGAACCCACCGAAACCACACCACCTTCCTGACCACGAGAGCTCAGACCAACAACAGCAGGCATGGGTCAGTTCGTTAGCCGCGGTGGACCGGTAGAGGGGGTCGCCGACGGGAGGACGCGATTTACAAGAGGCAGTGTGCATAGGTGAAGGCGTGGTCAGCTAGTTAGAATGCTGAAAATCTAGGTCTGGGTCATACTAAAAGGACCTAATCATATCCGATTTCAAGCATTTCAAACATGTTGATCGGCCCAGGTCAGATGGGTCAGACCAAAACAAACAACCCTTAAAAATATTTAGAATCTGAATGTTGATTTTACTTTCAACCAATAGTTAACTTTTTGTGTCATATTTCATTATAAATTGGATTTCTATTTTTTTTCGGACATATATATGGTGTAATCATCCATCAAAATAATTCAAGTTTATTATTGTTTGTTTTTGTGAGTTGCGCTTTAATTGGAAAAAAGTCGTGACCTTTTATACTTGTTTTGCTGAATACTTTAAACTCAGAGTCTATACAGCGAAGATTTATATCAATGATATGAAGAGCATCAAAAGACTTTAAATATAGTGCTAAAGTTGAATTTCAAGCACAAAATTTTGTTTCCTAACCGCTTTTATGAGTTTTTAAAAGAAAATAATTCATGTACATTTTTTTCTTGTTTCGGAAATGGCGCTCAAGATGTTTTCTTTAAATATATGAGCTTTTATGAGTTTTTAAAAGAAAATAATTTTGTTTCCTAACCACTTCATTTTACAGGCGTGCTCTTTGTTAACTTATTTTCTTTTGATGTTTTTAGTAATTTTTAATATTTGCGTAGGATAGTACCTTTTGTTTCTTTACTTGGCTACTAATATGAAAAAAAAAATCTTGTTGTATTCGGACATATTCATAGTTGCAGGTACGAAGACAAAACCGAGAAGGCCTCAAGGTGTACGGTTTTGGTTGGAGTTCTATATACTAGACTGAAATCATGTAATTATCAATAACTGGATTTTCTTAACTTAATTTGTGTAGGAAACTAGAATAAAAATTTGTTAATACTGAACAGCTTTAATAGTTTACTTTAACTTGTGTTTGCTGCTATATTTATACGATTTTGTAAATATTTATGTGCGTGTAAAACATTTAAATTTTTTTTTTTTGCAACAAATTTGTGACTATGTTGCGACCAAAAAATGATCGCGAAAATGGTGGTCACAAATCCATCAAAAATAGGCTGTCTCAAATTAGTGGAAAAAAAATAGCGGTCGCAAAAGAGGTGGTCGCAAAACAGTGCAAAAAACAAGTGGTAGCAAAGTATTCGCAAAATTTGCCATGATACTAGTGGTTGCAGTATCCGGTCGCAAATATAACAACGGTCTCAAAATGGTTACAACAAGACAACTTAGACGTGTGTTTACCGAAATTTTAGTCGCAAAACGGTCTCAATTGGACAATTGCGGCATTTTGCGACCGAAAAAACGGTCACAAATGCTCTGTGTTGTAGTAGTGATATTTTAAAATATAAAAACTAAACTCTTAAGTACATGAGTTTTTGATGATTTTTTTAAAAAAATTATGCATATAAACAAACTAAATTGTTTTTGACCATTTGATGTAAATTTATTTTTGTTCATTTTGTTTAACTAAACAAACAAACATAGGTCTAGAATGTTAGTTTAGTTTAGTTCCGTTTGTTTATATACGTGTGTGTTCTGTTTGTATGTTTACATTCACCCACTTGTGTTTGTTTATTTATTCATTTAAATTTGTTATTACTAACTTTTAAGTTAACGCTTGTTTGATTTTTAGATTTAATAAGTCTATTCATTTATGTTATTCCTATCAATTTATATTTAGAAACACCATAAATGTTTCACACAAGAGTTATTGTCCCCCATCGCTTTATACCAGAAACTTCACAACATGACTAAATATCAAAACACAAATACAAAAACTCATCATAACTACTATCATTATGACACAACAAAAATCCTGATAAAAAAAATACATTATACATGTACCGTCAAGATAAAAAAATGTTAGAAAAAATAAAAGAATAAAAAAGTAAATTGAAATATAGGATAATAATATTCATTGTGATATAATATATAAATTCAAATAATTTTAAATTGACAGGATTGGAATATTATGCAGAAATCTTGCCGCCAAGTCATGCCTTTTATGGCCCCATTAGGCCATTATCTTCTTTTTTATTTATATGAAAAACAAAAGGTTAAAATTAAATCAAAAGAATATAAACCTTGATGAAAAAAAGTGTGGCGAAAAGTAAACCAACCAAATATTAGTGACAAAAATGTAAACCAATCAAAGATTAATTATGGTAGCTAAGAGTGTAATTTTGTATAGATAAATAATTTTGAGTCTCATTAGAGAATAGGAGGCTACCGGTTAACACAGACACAATACTACAAAAGTCAAGGAGAGCTAGAGCTATTAAAGCTAGGCTTTTGAAACCATCTTTAATATGATATACAATCCATGGGAAAAGTGTTATAATAATATATTTTTTGGCTATTGATTTAAAATGATATAAAATGCTAATTTTTTTACAATAACAATTCAAACAACCATATAACATTCTGTTAATTCTACATCATACAAACAATCATCAAGTTTCTGAAAACATTCACACCACACTTTTTTTAAATTGATTTATTAAAATTAAAAACTACAATAGAAAAACAAGATTAAAATTAAAAAAAACAAGAAGATAAAGTAATAATAATAATAGCAACAATAATAATAATAATAGTAATAATAATAATAACAAATTATACTTTATCATCCGAAAACGTGATAGGCATATTTTACGCAACGTATTTCACGAGATCAAATATAAATCTAAAATGTGTGTTATTTCGCACAACTCCAAAATAGTATTTTTGTTTTCAACTAGATTCGTTGCGATCTTGAATGTGTATGGAAGAAATAGCATTCTCATCATTCTTTGTAATTATATTGTGGAATATAATGCACACGTACATTTGACTTCCCATCCTCTCGATCTTCATCACTCTAGCCGGTCGAGGATTATTTGTCATCTTGCTTTTAAAACACCGAAAGCTCGTTCGACGTCTTTTCTTGCGCACTCTTGCACCTTTTTAATTTTTTTATATTCAACTAAATAACCATATAAATATTTTAAAGTTGACCAGGAAAATAATATACCATCGGGTAGATAGTAAGCACATTTATATTGATATCCGTTAACATCAAACGGACATATCGGGCCGGTTCCATTCAATTTTCGCGTAAAGATTGGAGATTGATTAAGATTATTAATGTCGTTGTTAAAACCGGTGACACCAAAATAAGCATGCTAAATCAACAAATCTTGTGACGCCACAACTTCGAGAATCACCCTTGGACTATCGTGATCACCTCGATAATATTGTCCTCGCTAACAAGTAGGAACATTTCTTCATTCCTAATGAGTGCAGTCAACACTACCGCGCATGCCCGAAAGGCCATGTTTATATTGATGTGCCGCGTACAATAATGCAATGTCATGACTAGTAGGCATTTGTAAATATTAATCATGTATAATTCAATAATAGTGTTACAAAAATATTCAAGACATTCACGAAAAGTCCTAGGAGACATAACTAAGTATTTGTTGCATGTGTTGGGTGAATTACCTGTTGTAAGTTGACGTATTGCCGAAGTGCACCTTTAAATTGTCGTAAAACTTTCTTTTCACCACTTATCAAACACTTCTCTAAAAATGGAAAATTGTTCCGTACATCTTCAAAAATGTGTCAAAATAAATCTCGAGTTACCCGAAACCTACTTCTAAACATCGGATCTGTGTATTTTGGGTTCTTAACAAAATAAATGTTCACAAGGACGTTATTAGCCCCAACACGATCACGTTCTCGAACTTTCAGACTCGTCGACGTGTTCGGCAAGAATTCTAAAAAATTTCAACCCGTTAGAATTTGAACCATCCGATGAGGATGAGGAGGAAATAATACAGATATCACAGGATATTTTTTTATAAATTGTTAGTGAGTAGAGTGGGTAGAGTAGATTATTTGAATTTGTATGTATATTTTATTAGTTTAAATTGTATTTACAGTGTATTTTTTTTACCAGCTAGCCGTTGGAAGGGGGGTTTGTAAGAGTTAAAAATTTGACTGGTGTGGCTCGCCAGGAGCGTAGCTTGGTGCGGGGGATTGACAACGTGAAGGATCAGCTAAAGTGTTGTTGTGTGACGCCGGCCCCTGCTATTTGCCCGCAAAAAAAGCGCTTAATCTTAAAAAAAAAAAAAAAACTATATCAGTCTAACTAAAATGCCGATATCTACACATATACTAATAAATCAATATCTATTATCACACTTTTTAATTTTTAATCTTTTCATTTTGACATGTTTGTTATTAAGGATTCAAAATCTTTTAATTAATTCATGTGACGTTATTTTCATTACAAAATTATTAGAAAATATATAATTTTAAGATAATTGTTCTATCCATAAATATCGTTCCATTATTGACTAAAGATATATACTATAAACTAATATATTAAATCAACACGGGTATGCATAAGTAAGAGGGTTGTTGGTAGTTGTATTAATCAATCCTACTAGTGATGGACTAGTTACCTCTTAAAAGTCTCATTGCATGGAATCTGAACAACTTAGAAAACACCACACAACTTAAGTTTTCCATTTTTCCTTTTCTAGTTAGGCAATCAGCAGCATGCAACCAGTGGCTTCATTTTTGTTAATTCTATGTTTAACATCAGCAAATAGAATCCTCTGTTTGAACCAAGAAGGTGCTGATTTACTTGAAGCAAAATCCACCCTAACCGACCCCAATGACATCCTCTCTGATTGGAACCCTGCAGACCACACACCCTGCAGCTGGACCGGCATAACCTGCAGCAAGGAAAGCGTAACCGCCATCCGCCTCCCTTCGGCCGCCCTCTCCGGCCCTTTCCCGATCGCCTTTTGCCGCCTTCCGCTCCTCTCGACCCTCTCGTTGCCCGATAACTCCCTCGGGTCCACCATACCTGACAACATATCAACCTGTAGGGGCCTTAGTTACCTCGACCTCTCAGCGAATTACTTCGAGGGTCCTGTTCCATCTTCACTAGCTCATCTTTCCTACTTGTTACATGTTGATTTTCAAGATAATAGTCTCTCTGGCCCGGTTCCGGAGAGTTTTGCCAGTTTCCGCAAACTGGAGACGCTCAATCTCACCAACAATTTGCTTAATGGATCGTTTCCTGTGGCGCTCACCAACGTCACTACGCTCAAGCACCTTCTTCTTGCGTACAATAACTTCGCACCCGGCCCGATACCAATTGAGCTAGGCAATCTTTCTAACATCCAACACCTGTGGCTAAGTGCCTGTGGGTTTGTGGGCACCATTCCAGACACATTTTCACAGCTGAAAAAACTGTCTAATCTCGAATTGTCTTACAACTCACTCACTGGTGCATTCCCCGTCATCGTTTTTCAGCTTAATAATCTGTACCAGCTCGAGCTCTATAACAACTCGTTTTCTGATGAATTGCCAAAGAAGGGGTGGTCTAACTTGACTGCATTGAGACTGATTGATCTCTCGATGAACAGCTTCTCCGGATCGATACCCGTTGACCTCTGCAAGCTCCCGCTCGCATCCCTCTGTTTATCGGATAACAACCTTCAAGGTTTGATTCCTGAGAGCTTAGCCGAATCCCCGAATCTATACGATCTACGATTATTCAACAATTCGCTTATCGGCCCTATTCCAAAAGATCTTGGCAAACTTTCCCCATTGATGACGCTTGATCTTTCGTTTAACAAGCTCTTCGGTGAAATCCCGAACAACTTATGTGCGAAAGGGGAGCTACTTGATCTTGTTTTGATCGGAAATTCTTTTACTGGTGAGCTTCCTGCTAGTTTAAGTGAATGCAAGAGCTTAGGAAGAGTTCGTGTGAGCAAAAACAGATTCTCCGGTCAAGTTCCGGTGGGAATCTGGTCGTTGCCTCATGTTTACCTACTCGATCTCGCTGAAAACTTGTTTTCAGGTGATCTATCTTCCATTGTTTCCGGTGGCTTCAATCTTTCATCTATTATGATCTCAGGAAACAGCTTTTCAGGCAGCTTACCAGATGAAATAGGAGCATTAAGCAAGTTGGTTGAGTTTTTAGCAAGTGGTAATAGGTTAACTGGAGAAATTCCGAAATCATTGTTCGAACTGAATCATTTGGGGACACTTGATCTTAGTGAAAACAATCTTTCTGGCCAAATTCCTGTACAAATTGAGTCTCTTAAACAGCTTAATGAACTTAATTTAGCTAACAATAAGCTCACTGGTGAAATCCCAAACCAAATTGGTAATCTGCCTGTGCTTAATTATCTTGATCTTTCGGGTAATTCGTTTTATGGAAAGATCCCATACGGGTTAGCAAATCTAATGCTGAACAAGCTAAATCTGTCGAACAATCGCCTTTCGGGGGAGATCCCTTCTGTGTTTCATAAACAAGTTTATCGCGATAGCTTCTTGGGGAATCCAGGTTTATGTGGCGGGTTTGGCCCTCGTTGTGTTGAAAACAATCGATCGAAGAGTAGTCATAATCTGTGGCTGCTTAGATTCGTATTCGTTTTTACTGCAGTCGTGCTCGTTATAGGTGTGGTTTGGTTTGTTTTAAAGTATCGAAGCATCAAGAAGGCGAACCAAGTGGTGTCGATATCGAAATGGAGGTCTTTTCATAAGTTGGGCTTTAGTGAAGCCGAAATCATTCATCTCTTAAACGAAAACAATGTGATAGGAAGTGGCGCCTCGGGGAAAGTCTATAAGGCGGTCCTTAGCAACGGCGAATGCGTTGCTGTTAAAAAGTTAGGGGAAAGGTTGGTAAAGAGTGAAGACGGAGCGAATTTAAAAGACGAGTTTGAGAGTGAAGTCCAGACTTTAGGAAAGATCAGACATAAAAATATAGTCCGGTTATGGTGTTGTTTTAAGAGCGGAAACTCTAGGCTTTTAGTATATGAGTACATGCCGAATGGAAGCTTAGGTGATCTGTTGCATAGCACGAAAGGTCGATTGTTGGATTGGTCCATGCGATTCAAGATTGCTCTTGATGCGGCCGAGGGGTTGTCGTATTTGCATCATGATTGCGTTCCCCCGATTGTGCATAGGGACGTGAAGTCGAATAACATATTGCTGGATGAGGATTACGGGGCTAGAATCGCTGATTTCGGTGTCGCAAAATTCATCAAGTTAGCTAATAAAGGGTCTGAATCGATGTCGGTAATTGCTGGTTCTCGTGGATATATTGCTCCAGGTATGGTCATTTTAATTTATCTATTCAATTTGTGCATTAATTACAATATTGGAACAATTTGTGTATTAACAAATTAAAAATCGGTTTGTTTAATTAAAAGTTTGTTATTGATACACTCTAATTATAATTGTTTTATTTTTCTCTATCTCTTTCTATACATGTATATATAGATCGATTAAAAGAGATAATGAACAACGTGTTTTACTATCAAAAACTTTCGTCTATCTAATCTATGCCTTTAATATGTGAAAATGGGTCAGTTTTTTTAAAATTATACAAAGTATGATAGCATAAACTATACTGGCAAAATAATAATTCAGCTTTTTAGGTTATGTACATTATTATTAAAATTCTTTTTCACTTGGTGTTTTATTATGATTTCTTCATAAACCCTTTCAGAATATGCATACACGTTACATGTGAACGAGAAGAGCGATATATACAGCTTTGGAGTCGTGATCTTGGAGCTAGTCACCGGAAGAAAACCAATAGAACCGGCATTTGGCGAAAGAGACCTTGCCACATGGGTCCAAGCCACAATAAACCAAAAGGGACGTGACTATGTTTTAGATCCGGAACTTGAATATGAATCCAAAGAGCAAATTTATAGGGTTCTTGATATCGGTTTATTATGCATCGTCCCGCTTCCAGCGAACCGACCTTCTATGCGAACGGTAGTGAACTTGCTTCAAGAATCTGCGGTTGTCGGTAAACCGAAACCTACCATATACAACGATGAGATAGTATCCCCTTGTTTTGAAGAAGATTGTTCTGATGAAGCAAGTTTTGTATGATCGAAGACCAACGATGAGTTGTTGTAAATAATTTTAGAATTAGATTCACGATCTTATATATACTAAAGTTATATCTAGAACTGTATTTACGCAAACAACATTACACAGTTTGATACTTTATTCTCGTTTATTAAAATAACTTAGTAATCATATCGAACACAAAATGATATGGTTTATACTAATCTTATATCATTTTTTAAAGTATATAAAAGAGTCGTTACTAGTTTGCTTTCTCCATCTACTAGTTACTAGTTTAGCTTAAAGTTTCTATCTTATAGAAAAGTATGCTAATATACTTCCCCGCCTACTAAATCCCTATCAATCAATTAATTATATATATGAAGTCTAAAATTAATTTATATGTAAATTTAGGTAATTGATGATATGTACATTCTTGTACTGTTATTTAGATCAAGTCTTGTCATAATACGTTTGTATTATGTGTGTGTATACACAGAGAAATGAACAAATGTTAAAAAAATTATTATGATAATTGTATTAGTTTTATCAATATCAAATAAAATCATTATAATTGTTGTTGTTAGAGTAAAATCATTACACATATATAATATTATATTTTTTATGTATATGCATAAAATCACAAGTGTAAAAAATTAAGATATGTGTAAGTTATACTTACACCTTTAAATATTTGTTAGTTATAAATAACTTTTACTTATATCTATCATAACTTCTTAAACCATTCACATCTTATCTTCTATATATTTATAAGTGTGTTTTTTATATTATAAAAAATGATTGTAAATGGTTGTGAGCAGATGATATATAACATATTACTATTTATTTACACATATGATAAGACACTGTTCAACCATATTGATTTTTTTTAATATTTTTGTAAAAAAATAATAAGTAAAGATGAGAGAAAAGATAATTTTATATGTATAAAAACATAACATTGTATATGTGTGATGATGTTCTTCCAATATAAAAAGAATAATTTTAATTGATTCTAGTGAGTTAACATGAATCTCGCAATAAAGTTCTTTTGTTAACCTTTTTTTGTTATGATAACCGTTAACTTTAATGTAACGAACACTTACACTATATTTATATAGTGTAACCAAGTTTTACACCACTTTACATTATTGATGTAATGATGTTTCCCCCCATTTTTAAAATTTCTCTCTTTTTTAAAAAAACCTCATCATTTTTTAAAATCCTTTTTAACTTTCTTGTATGATGTTATTTCTTATAAAAATTACATCACTAAATAGATCGTTTTAATATCTTTAATTCAAGTATATATTCTTAATATATTTTTTTAAAAAGATTTTACGTTCATTATAAACTATTAATTTTATCATTGTAACTCTAACTTACAGTGACGACGTGCCCTCAATTGAACTACTAGTTAGGTTAATAGGTTATTACAATAAATAAGGTTTATTGATAAAATAACATAATGTTTTATAAGTGTAATAATATTATTTCAAAGAAAAAAAGATTTTGATTGGTCTTGAATAATTAACGTGGGTTATCATAAAGGGTTGACATTCATTTCCTTTTCTTTGTTATAACCCACGTTAGTTTTCAAGACCAAACAAAATATTTTTTTAAATAACATTAGTACATTTATAAAACATTATAATCTTTTATGTATATATGTAAAAAGGATTAATATTACCCTACGTGTGTGTGTATATGTGTATATATATATATATGTGTGTGTGTGTATATATATATATATATAGAGAGAGAGAGAGAGATATGTATATATATACATATATACATATACATACATATATATATATATATATATATGTATATACACACACACACACATATATATATATATATATACATATATATTATGTATATATATATATATGTGTGTGTGCGTGTGTGTATAAAATAACGATATCACTTTGTCTGCTTAATACCTTCTATTGAACCGACTGATGCCATTTCTTCTCTTGGAGACTGGATAAAAAAATTAAACTCTTAAGTACATGAGTTTTTATGATATTATACGAATAATTATGCATATAAACAAACTAAATATTATATGGCCTGTTTGATGCAAAGTTTGTTTATGTTTATTTTTTAGTTAAAACAAACAATTATGTACACATGTTTTATACAAGAATGTTAGTTTAGGTTCATTTTTTATATATGTTTCTTATGTTTGTATGTTTATGTTTGTCCATTTACGTTTGTTTATATATTCTTTAAATTTTTCATAATTATTTTTAGTTGGACACTTATTTCATTTTTAGATTCTACAAGTCCATCTGTTATGTTAAGCCCCATCAACTCGTACTTCAAAAATTTTGAGTCTCATTGGAGGCTACTGGTTAGCATAGACACAATAGTGCACGCTCGATGCGTTTTGTGGCCTAAAACTACTAAAGTCATGTAAGGTCACGTTTCCGGGGACCTCACAATAGCTCATTCATAGTACAAACCATAACATAATATGTTGATGTATGAAAACAATACAGCGGAATATTTAAGTTATTCAATACAATTATAAATAAGGTGTAAAATTACATATTGTTCTAGAATTGAAAACATTAATATTTTTTTACGAATTATCTCCCTTTTAGTGACCTGGGGCAGGAGACGGTTTTCTAAGTTTGCCTTGTTAGCATGCTCAATGGTCACATAAATTTAAACGGGTGGATGCCACACTCCTAATGCCATGTAGCTTTGTCATCCATTCCATTCTCAACAACCTCATTACTTGCCAACTAATATGCAAACGAGTGAGCTCTAGTTTTATAATATAGAAAATATACTTTAGGAAAATTCATTAATGAACATACCTCCATCATACATAATAGTCAATTGACTTAACATGTTCATTATCTTTGTTTCATTCGTTATCTTTCCTCTTTCATTAACTAGGATTAAGCCTAATGTGGTTGGCAAAAAATGTCGAACCACTGCCAGTACACATTTTTATCATGGTATCTAACCCCTAACAGTTAACCCACACTACTAGCCATGAAGCCTGTTCATAAATAAGGATCTCATTCATTTGTTGGTCAATCACAAGGATTAGACCCTAGATGTACATTCTCATGGGTAGAAATAGCCGCACATCAGTTGAGCTAACAACAATATGATTTTGCACTTCTATTCATTTTGCCTGCAAGACTTTTTATCTTCATTAGGGGCTAGGGTAACATTCATTAGGTTTCACTGTCATTTTTTTCGCTCATTAATGTTCCACTTTAACCATAAATAATACTTATAAGGTTTTCTTTATTAACATCACATAACATGAAACTTTAAATATTATTCATAGAACAACCACATAATAATCCTTAAACAGAATCATAATGTTAAACCAGATTAAATTCCTAAGTATCATTTAATGCGGGCAACAATAACTATGCAGGTAACTATACTAGTGCGAGTAACAGTGAACTAATATGTGTAAATTATTTAACTAATGTGGGTATAGTAAACTTAGGCGGTTAATAGTAAATAATGTGGGTAATAGTACTTAGGTTCATGTGTCTACTTGGGACAAATACAAAGAAGAAATGCGGTCAACCAATATGGATGGCCAACACTTGGTTATTCTAAACTTATAAACAAATGCAAGTGAGGTAAACCAATGCGGGCACTCAATGCGGGTGACTAATACTTAGGCAATATTGGCTTAGCACAAATGCGAGTGAATAGTTAGCGTGGATAAATACTAATGTGGGTGAGGTAAACTAATACGAATACACTATACAAGTAACCAACACTTGGTAAGTATGAAGGGTAGGAAACAAATGCGGGCAAGCTGTACTAATATGGCAGAGTAATCTTTTTGTCCAATTTCAAACTTAGTTGTTTTAAGACATAATCAACTTATGCTCTAATGCATAGATCTAGTCCTCATTTAGCTAGGGTTCACAACTAGAACACACCATGCATCATACATCATCGTAGATCTCATAAAACATAATATTTTGTAAACATGCCACCTTTATCAAAGAAACATAAGTTTAATAAAGGTTTAACATAAAAACATCCATATCAACCCTAAAAGAGTGTAAAATATGTAACAAGGGAATCTATAACTCATCATAACAAGCCTTCAAACAAAACCCTAAACCCGAGAGCAAAACTTGAGATCTACACACATACACATGTAAAGTTTCAAACTTTACACATAGAAACACATAGAAACACATAGAAAATGACTTAAGAGCTTAGATATAGCTTAGATGTAAGAAGAAGTATGATAAAAAAATCATACATTTGAAGAATTCCCCACTTTCTATCGCTAGAACCGATTGGGAGCTTTCTCTTTCTAGAAATAGGGTTGTTATGATCCATGGAAGTGAGGAAAGGGGGTGACTCGTTACCTTTCATACCCACACATGGGCATATATTGCTTTTTCTCACTTTTGACCCTTTTTTTATTTAAAATATCTCCTTTATTTAGTTTTTTTCTTTTAAGGATTTTTGGGTGTTACTAGTCTACCCTCCTTTTATAAATTTCATCCCTGAAATCTATTATTAGTTAAAGAAAATGAGGAAGTGTCGTCTCATTTCTTCTTCTGATTCCCAAATGTACGAGAGGGTTTATGAGAATACCAAAAGTTACTCGAAAATTATGAAAACCACAGTGTTACATATATTTACCTATGAGTTACAAATGTAAAACCATATCTTACGTAATCAATATTCGTAGGGATTTAAATTAATAAATATATAATTAACCAAAATAATAAGGTCATAATTTACTCAAATACTGTATGCAATTTATAAATATTATGATTGGATAAAGGTGGTTTTTTGTGATTTTGATATATGTAACTAAAGAGTAACATAGTAGTTTCACAAATATCATTATTTTAATAGATTCACAACCCCCAAAGCATATTATGTAGAATATATAAAGCATACTTAAATATCAACAAAGGAGAAGACAAATTTAAATTTTAAAAAGAGTTTAGTCCCGATCTGGATCTAAACATAACCCTAGAAGACGAACCACTTGTGTCCAATTCCCATATGGCGGTGATCAAACAATCTCTGGCAAACTAACACCCACATTTGTAGATGTTTCATTTGTATTAGACAACACCATAATTTTAGATCTCAGAATCATCAGTATTATGTGTTAATTAGAGATCAAAACTTCATATTATCAGTTCTTAATGACCCAATTATCAGCTTTATGTAAGGAGATGTTGGCTACAACAAAACCAATGTCAAAATCAATATCTTAAACCAGCCATGTGTTACAATTTATAAATATCATAAGATTTCCTACTATATTCCCTTGTAATCTACCTTAGATAAATGTTGGTCGAAGTAAGACTACTTTCCCTTTTGTTGTTGATCAGGGAAATTTCAACTAATTGAGTTGGTGTTAATGAAGAAAAGTTTAACATCACATTCTTGAGTTTAATAAATGAAAGAAAAGAATAGAAATGTCAGAAAATTGATGAGAGAAAAGAAATGAAGAGAAAAAAATAGAAAGAAAGAAAAAGACATATTAAAATTTAAAGTTCCAGAATTTAAAGAACATGAGGTGTTTCATTTATTCTATTTCAATTTCCTTATGTTCCAGAAGGAAAGTTGAATAGGGAAATTATTAAGAAAAACTTCCTTTCATTTATTTAAATATTTGTAACTTTGCTTCATCCCTTCTAAAACTATCGGAAAAGATATTCACGTGTTTGTTTAGGGGGTTTCAAGAGTTTATGATGATCGATGCCGAGATTGTAGAAGAGCTAATCTTCATCAAAAAGATTGCGGATAGTTTATGGGTTACAAAACCTAGGCAATAATTGCATCTTGAATTTAGTTTGCAGGCATTACGATTGGTATAACTTGCTAATCGTTAACAATTAGGTTTGGAGTGTTATATAATTTAGTTTGAATTTAGTTTGCAGGCATTACGATTGGTATAACTTGGTATAACTTGCTAATCGTTAACAATTGCTAGTCGTTAACAATTACGTTTGGAGTGTTATACAATTGTACAACTACTTTTTTTTCTATATCTCAGATTTGATATAGTTAAAGTGTTATATAATTGATCTTTTCTTATTTACTTAATTTATGTATTACACTTCTCACAACTACTTTATTTTGTATCTATCTTGATGAATTCGGGTTTTGTACTTTTTTCAAAGAACAAATTTGATGAATCCCCTAAGGACCTTTTCAATCTTTCAACAATAACAACAAGTTGTTATAAATCAATACTCAGATAATCATAATACAAAAGCCATGATTATAGATATGATCTCTATGTGTGTGTATATGATTGTGAGTGTTTCTATGATTGAATGCAATGAATGATAATAACTACTTGTTTGATTGATAAATGTTTGTAGTGACATGTGTACCTAGTTTATGAGCTTAAATGTAAAAGTCTTTCATTTCTTACATATGTGTAATTTGATGATATAATGAATTATGATATACGCTTTGATGTTTATTTATCTTTAATTCATATGTATGACTTCTTATATAGGTTTAAGGTTATTGTGCATAGTTCTTAGTCAATAATGATTGAGTATTATGTTCAACATAGTCGGATGCGTATTCATGCTAATGGCCTATACTTATGGATCATACACATGAATACATCATGCTTATGGACCAGTTGCACGACTGAACCAGGAGACTGGATCAGTCGTATAATTGAGACATAAGATTGACTCAGTCGCACGACTGAACCTTCAGTCGTGCGTATGGATCAATCGCATGATTCAGTCGCACGACTGAACCATGCTAATGGTTTAGTCGTACAAATAGAAACCCCTAACCTATAAATACTACCTAATTCGTGGAAAAACTAAACACCGGAAGAGAGATTACGCATACACATAACCCTAGCCGTCCAAAACGTCCAAGACAGCCAATCCAACTTCAAAGTCCGTTCTTGATCGATTCCTACTCGTTCTTAACGTTTAGTCTATTCTTATATCGATTGGGTTAACGTTCTCACTGATTGGATCGCCAATCAAATAGGGTTCTGCACTATTTGATCTGGTCTCACGCAGAATCAGTTAGTATTCCATATGAACATAGTCCTGACAAGTGGTATCGGAGCCTAGGCTCTTGATTTTGCGTGGATTCGATTAGGTTTGGTGTCAACACTCACGTTTTAATTCAAATGAGTCACCATTTTGAGTCCAAAGGTGTTTTTGACGTTTTCAGGCATTAAAGTTTAAGTTTTTCGTCATACGACAGATTAGGGTTTCTGGGTAAATAGTATTTTGTGTCTAAGTGTCAAAAATTCAATTTTTTTCAAAAACAGCAGCCTTTAGTTGCACGACTAGCTCATTCGTACGATTGAACTCATTCGTTCACTCCATTCGCACGACTGAACTCAATCGCATAGCTCATTCGCATGAATGAACAACTCCAGTCATCTATTTCCAATCGCCATGTTCATATGCACAGGTGAATCCAATCGCACGATTGAATTCATTCGCACCCTTCATTCGCACGAGTGATCCATACTCATTGTTCATTCGCACGATTGAAGTTATCCTATTCTCCAAGTACAAAGTTTATGGAAATGGAAGATCAGTTTGCTGGGTTTACTAAAGGAAAGGACTCACGCATCCGGAACCTACTTCTTCTAGAAAACGAGATTGGTAATCACAATAAACCGCCAAAGCTGTTAACATTAGACGAATATCCTCAGTGGAAACAGCGGTTTGAAATTTACCTACATGGAGTGGATCCCAATCTTTGGACTTCTGTAGAGACTGGTTACACGATACCAGTCAGTGCAAATGGAGTCAAGTTGAGTTTGGGTGGAATGAGCGAAGCTCAGAAGATACTCTTCAATGCTGAGAAGAAAGTTTATGCCCTGTTGACTTAGTCAATACCGAAAGACATCTTTCATCAGTTTTCTGAGAACAAGCAAGCCAAAAAGCTATGGGAGGCATTAGAGAAGAGGTATGATGGAAACACAACGTTGAAGGCACTAAATGCTAAGGCTCTCAAGAAGGAGTTCGATAACTTCTCTTCGGTAGGGAATGAGAGCTTAGATGATATTATTGATAGATTTTATCATCTGATGAGTGAGCTGCACACTCATGGTGTAACCACCTCAATGGAAGACAAAGTTTCAAGCTTTGCTGATGGTTTCTCTGTGAAATAAGACTCATTTGTGTCTAACCTGAGACAAAATGACATTCTTGCAATGTTAGACATAAATGACTTCATCTTGAAGTTAAGAGAGGAAGAACTAAGAATGAATAACAAGTCGAAGAAAGGATCCTACATTCAAAATCCTTCACTCTACAACTCAGTTCCCACTCCAGCCGTTTCAGGAGCACCATTACAAGTAGCATTCGTGTCCAGTTCCACGGCTCCTTCCCAAACCTCTACTTCAAGACCAGAAACGTCTGGGTCATCAAGGACCTAATACATAGTGCCTGAAGCCAATACTATGAAGTTGAAGACCGAGAATCTTGGTAATATCACAGTGGAAGTTGCAAAGGAGCATATGGATCTTCTAGCAGCAGTGGTTCAATCGTATGATGGCTTAGTTGCTGGGAAGATCAGAAATTGTCATCTTGCAGATGAGAACTACAAGCAAGTTGACGAGAACGAGCTAGAAAGAATGAACATCATGTGGGCTCTAGCAAGTGCAGTTAGAAGAGCCAAAAAGTTTGTCAAGAAGACGAGACATAATCTAGTAGCCATGAAAGATACGACCTTTGGTTTTGAAAAAACCAAGGTCACCTGCTTCAACTATGGTGAAAAGGGGCATTTTAAACGTGAATGTGTGAAGCCCAAGAAAGCTGGAAATGGTAACCCATTTCCTACTTTCAACTGCCAAGATAAAAAAGTGATTGGAACTAGTTCTTCAAGTAAAGCGGCAAAGGCACTAACTGCTCAAGGTGATGAAGGACAAGACTGGTCCTTCTGATTTGTTTCTCCTAGAGAATCGAATATAGCCTTTGTCGAAGCACTAGATGATGGATCTGCTAGTGAAGGTGAGATTGCAGCTAAGCAAGCGATGTCAGATACAGAAGAAGCTGTGAACGTGGTAAATCACTTGGTTGAGAAAGAACTCAGAGCAACAAGTTCAGAATCTCCAGCAACAGAAGAGTCTAACTCTGCTTTGATGGCTGATTCAACTGACTCCTCACAGGTAAGTTCTTTAGATTAATTATTTGCAAAACTTGCTTGTTTTGAATGTGAAAATTTTAGGGAAAGCATAGATCTGAAATTTGCTAGGTTATTAGAACACAATGATAACTTAGTAAATGACTTACAACTCTGCATTGAAGCTAATTGTATATTAAAACAAAATGAGTGCAGGTTTAAAGAAAAGATAGAACTGAACTTTTAGGGAAACAAGTAAGGGAAACCAAGGTTGTTGCTCTAAATCAATCAAATGATATAAAGTTTTATTTAAATTCTTTAGAAGAAACCAAAAAGGAGAAAACAGTTTTGGAAATTGAGGTTAATTCTATAAAACAAAAACTGTATAGTTGGGCTAGTTCTTCTCACATAGTTCAAAACTTAGTGAAAGAACGAAATAATGAGGAAGGGTTGGGTTACAAAATAGTTCCACCACCACATGAGATAATTTTGAATACAAAATATAGACTTATCAATAACAACCCAGTTAAGGATCATGTGGTGTTCACTCCTCTGGTTAGTGATCCTGATTCCACCGGTAAACCGGTGAAATCTGGCACTAAACAGAAGGAGTCTACTTTGAAATCAAAAGGCAAAATGCCATTTGAGAATTTGGATGATGAATTAAAAAGGGTTAATTTAAGGTCAGGTTCACAAACGTCGATTTCAGAACCCAAAATGACTAAACCAGTTAACCAAAAACGTGTAAATCATCAAAGTCCAAGTAAAATGAAAGGTAAAGATGTTCAAAACATTAAAACAATTAATTTTGTGAACAAGGACGAAACATCTAAAAGTGAAGTGACAATACCCAACCAGACATACCTCACACCTTCACCAAACTTAACATCACATAAAAGTTTTCTTCAATCTGTTGAAGCGAGATCTTGCTATAGTTGTGGAAAATGAGGACATATCTCTTCTAACTGTTCATATTATCAGACCCCTAGAAAGAAAATTGAACTTTATGATGCAAAACTAAGTTTTTCTAAAGTAAGATCTAACACTTCACCTAAGAGTGTTAGTGAATCTAAAGTTCAAACAATAAGCCAGTCATCTATTTACCACAAATAGACCTTACACAAAACTGGCTTATGGAAAGAAAAATCAAGTAACGTGTCTGATAGTGAGAACAAGAAGAAAAACGATGTGCCCTCATCCTCTAAAGGACAATGGGTTGAGTTTGTGATATGTGATTCCTCTGGGTCACCCAAGCCGGTTAAGGCTTGGGTCCCAAATCCGAACTAATAAGTTTATGTGAATGTGCAGGGTGTCCGCTACAGCGCTATCACTAATACCTGGATTATTGATAGTGGGGTGTCCAGGCATATGACAGAGAATTCGTCCCTCCTTTTCAACGTCAAACAAATTAAAGGGGGACATGTTTCATTTGCTGGGAACAAAGGAGGTTACATCACCGCACAAGGCAAAGTGGGAAACAAGAAAGTGAAGTTTGACAAGGTCAACTACGTTCAACAACTCCAGAACAACTTACTTTCAGTCTCCCAAATATTTGATAAAGGATTTAAAGTTGTGTTTGATAACAAAAAGTGTTACATGTTGAAGAAGGAATTTGTGATTGAGGAGGATCAGGTTCTTATGTCAGCTTCAAGATATAATGATTTGTATGTCTTGGATCTATCAAAAACCTCCAAAACTGATCACACTGTTCAATGCTTCTTGTCAAAGGAAACCAAGAGGGATTCAGTCTCGTGGCATAGGAGAATGGGACACATCAATCCTAGGAAGATGAATCATTTGGTTCAGAATGATTTAGTGAATGGTGTAAATGTCAAGAACTTCCGGCTTCCAGACTTCTTCATAGCATGTAAGAAAGGGAAACAAACCAAGAATGCTCACAAGGCAAAGAAAGTTAATTCTATTGATATGCCTCTAGAGCTTCTACACATGGATCTGTTTGGCCCTGTCAACACAAAAAGCATTGCTGGAGATCTGTATTGCTTTGTAGTAACAGATGATTACTTAAGATTCTCTTGGGTGATGTTTCTGAAAGCCAAATCAGAAACTTTTGAACCATTCAAACATCTGGTAACCACATTGGAATCACTATACAAGCTAAAAGTAAGGCAAATTCGATTAGACAACGACACAGAATTCAAGAATTAGTGGATGGAGACATACTGTAGAGAAAGAGGAATTGTTCATCAATTCACCTCTGCCTATACTCCACAGATGAATGGTGTTGCTGAAAGGAAGAATCACAGCTTGATAAAGACTGCCAGGACAATGTTGGCCTACTCGAAACTTCCTATTCAATTCTGGAATGAGGCAGTGGCGAATGCTTTTCACATGCTCAATCGAGTCCTAGTGGTCAAACGACATGGGAAAACATGTTATGAGCTGCTCCAGCGACGTAAACCCAACCTCGAGTATCTAGAACCATTTGGTGCATCATTCACGTTGTTGAAGAAAACTTAGACTGGGAAGTTAAGTGAGAAGGCAGAAGAAGGTATCTTTCTCGGATACATCATACTAGACAAGAGAGTTTACAACAACTCAATAGGTTAGGTAGAAGTGGGTGCAATGTTGACGTTCAAAGATACACCACCCCCTACTAGGAAAGGACCCTCATTCATCTTCGACTAGGATGGTTTCTTTAAATCCTTCAATATGCCACCTTCTCATACTGATGACGAGCTTTCTGCTAGGATGATGTATGATGTTCTAAACACTCCTCCACCAGACTCGACATCAACTGGTCTATTAGATGTTGCTTCTAGCCCTTCAGGGGGAGACCTTGAAGTAAGTGATTCCTCATTTGATGATA